>JACJUM010005602.1:14274702-14523800 GCA_020976665.1 Heortia vitessoides | reverse complement strand
TGGCATTAAGTCCGCCATTTGTACATTTTGTAACATTTTGTGCAATAAAGTTAAATAAATAAATAAAAAGAAAGTTGCTGAACAAAGGCTTCTGCAATAATGGGGATATCTACTGCTGCCCATTTCCACCACCGTTGTTGTTGCATTTGCGCTATACTACTTACGTCGGATGTACCGTTATCTATTGGCTTTAGTAAATTCCATAATTCTACATGCGCAAATTCAACAAGTTTGGGACGGCTAAAGTTTTCAAGAGTGTCAAAGATGTAAATTTCAATGATTTTGAGTTAAATAAAACTTATTTTAAACACGATAAATGTAAGTTGTAAAATAAGTGACGCGAAAATGTTAAAAATATTGAACTAAAACCTGTATTCATTAAAAATTAATATTATTTTTAAATAGCAGTCACACAGCTCTACATCTTTGCCGGCAGTGTGTACTTAGGACTCTATCGAGAGTCTCAGCGGAAGGGGACTATTTCGCCCCAGTAACTGAAGATAGAGCCTTTGTGTACTACCTCCCTGTTTTATCGCGTATCCCGTCTTTGTGGCTATCCATACCTCAATAACGAGAGAATAGAGTCTTTGCTTATTGGCTTTGATTCTAGTGTTTTAGTTTATTTTCAAGCTAAAACTCTTTTGTTATCGACTCCATTGTTATCCCATAAGCTTTGAAATCATTCTCCAAACCAGTTTTAAAACAGTCGATTATATTTTGTAAGAACATTCTGGAGATATATATAGTCTATGCGTTCTTGCTACCAATGAAATTAAGGCTTAATGTGCGTATATTTAATTAAAGTGAAGAATTTGCTTTATATCATAATAAATTAATATAAAAAAACCTCACGAAATCCTATTCATAATAAGGGCGTGCGGTACCGGCAAAGTAGAAAGTACCTCTCCCTATATCAGGTGTCGTAAGAGGCGACAGATGGCCGTATATCTATTCGAAACAGTGTAGGTCAATGTACAGGGCGGGAATGGACAGCGTCATCCCTTTCGCGAAAGCTGCGTTGTGCGATTGCCAACACGCTTGCCTAGCGCAACAATGATGGGCAAAATTCCCCCTTTCTTGGGGGGGGGGGTCTTTGTCCAGCTGTGGACTTCCAATAGCTGTAATGATGATGAATCATGTTATACTCAATAAGTATATAAGTATATTGTTGTAGATCTATCTAGTTCCTTGTTTTCGGTATAATCAGGATTCATCAATAATTAATGGAAATATGAAAATTGTTTTGATTTGGTAACAAATTTAATCCATTAAATTACTTAAATAGATATTGTGTGAATATTAATTCACACAACATCTCATACATTTACTTGACTTCGGATAAGTTGCTTAAAGCGCTTATGTGATATCAGGCAAGCGCTTAGAGGAATATAAAACATAAATGCATATTTTAAACACCCAGACATAGAAAAAGCACAAATATGATCATATAAAAAATTGCGCTGTGAAGGGATCAAACCCACATCCTATGGCACATAAAATGGGATCACTACCATCTGCACCCTAGGTCCTGTCTAAAGAATTATTGATATCCAGATTTCAACCAATTTGTTTTCTTTTTCTACTTATTTAAATTAATATATGTGTGACGAAATAATACACAATGATTTAACTTTAATAAATATCCAGGTCGAAGCAGCTTTTAAATATAGCAACGCTATACGCAAGTTCACTCTTTGTAGATGTCACACGAGTTAGACCTCGTACAAAGATCATCTGCATTGGCCACTCAGTCTCACCTATTTCCATTGATTTGTTCGCATTGCTGTGTTTGAAAGGTGAGAGGTGGTGAAATTACTGAGTAATGTGACATAATATCTTCAAGTCACAAGGTTGGCAACGCGCAAGTAATATCTTTGAGATTTAACGAGCGTTGATAGGTTGCGGAGATGCTTACATCAGGTGAACTATATGCTTGTTTGTCGACCTGGTCTGCGAGTATATATTGCTGGCGTATGTTATGCAACATGCCTTTAAATTAATACGCCTTTAAATTGTATTGAATGTCCCACCCTTCACCCCTCCAGAAAATATACATCTCTATATTACTATTTACGAGTACATTCGAGAGAAAATATGTTTTCATTTGATTTTTTTAACATGCTCTGGTAATCAATCATGAGTTTTATTTGAATCAATGTCGAAGCAAAACTCAATTTTAAAATTGAACAATTTCTAGAATTTATAACAAGTAATTACAAATTTGATATGTTCTTCGACAATTAACGTATATTTAGCTTTTCCGAACATGATCATGTCAATTACGAGCGACGTAGTAATCGGATCCGATGGTATTGATTGCAATTATAAACATTTACAGGCATCTATGAGGTAAATAATATTTTAATGTTAGCTCCACTGATCCATTTACCTTAAGGCATCAAGGTCGTAATAGGGATCGTAAGAGGCGACTTAGTACCGGATGGCGGTAAGTCCAACCGAAACAGCGTAGCTCAAATGCAATAGAGCGAAAATGGGTTGCAGCATTCTGATTTAGATTACCTCTGTGACTGCCCAGCGTGGCAATTATTGCCAATATTCCTACTTTGCTGGGGAGGTCTATATTAAGCTGTTGATTTTCTGCGACTTCAATGATAATTCGTTCGTAGATTGCCGTGGGATGACTCCAATGTAGGATAGGACTGTATGAATCCACACTCGCACATATATGCTCATTTGTTTTGTTCGAAAAATTGTATGTACGAACGTATGTTATTTTTTCTTCTTGGAACAGCGGAAGAGATCTGGTTAAAATATGCAACAGAGTGTTATTATTATCTGCGATCACACATAGGCTGATTTTTATCTCGGAAATATGCACCCGTGGGATAGATTAGGCTTTTCATTTTGTCTATAAGGCATAAGGCACATGGTAGTATTATAATATTCAATTGGTTTCCTTTAGAATACATAATCGTCATCATTATTACAGCCGTTAGAAGTCTTCAGCTGAACATAGACTTCAACAGGAAAAGGGGGATTTCTGGGCAAGCGTGTTGATAATCGCAGAGCGTTTTCGCGACGGGAATGCTGCTGCCCATCCTAATCGTCTATATTTAAACTACAATGTTTTGGATGGATATACCGCCATCTCGTGGTAGTACACGACAAGACACCTAGTACAGAAAAAGGTACTATTCTACTTTGCTTCGCTCACACTAAGTTTATAGAATAATTATGAACGTAGCATTTACTCCTGTGCAGCAGTAAGTGGTTTTAATAATTAAATTTAGAATCTTCTAACCACGGTCACACTATATAATTAACAAAGTCAATAAATAGGCATAGAAGCACGTAAGCATGTGACGTTTACGCTACAATTATGCAGCCTATAGACGCTGTTGATATCACTAGGATATCACTAGGGCACTGATAACCTCGTGACTTACAGATATTACTTAATTTTACCCGGTAATTTCACTGCCTCTTTCATTCTTCAAACCGGAACACAATAATGTAGAAATAGGAGAGAGTGTAGTACCAATATGAACGACCTTTGATTGAGATTTAGTACCTCTAATAGCTACCTATGCTACCGCTTACTTATTTTACTTCTAATAACATCAACTGTCTGCCAGCGGGTCGTGTTAAAAATTGTCAAGCCGATGCAGAAAATCCGATACTAACAGACAGATAGAAAGACAATTAAAATAAAATACTTTTTGTAAGAACTGTAAATAGGGAATCACAAACTGACACATTCACGTATCCTTTCATCAATATTCTCAAAAATCAAGAATCAAGTCAACACATAGTGAATACACCACAAAGTTTAATTAAATTTCCGTCTAGTAAACATAAAGGTATCGATTCTGGCAGCGGAGGCTTTGCAAACAATCAGCTGTAGGTTCAGTCAATTACATACTCGATCCAGTCAATAGCGAGCGGTGTCCTAATCGGCTTTGGGGAACATTGATTATACCTAGATATTCTTACAGGTATCCATCTTAGTGATTGATAATTATTTGAAACAATTGATATTACCATAAAGTTCACCCAGGTACATTTAAAAATAAATATCCCGTTTAAAAGTAGGTTTTTTCGTGTTCTTCTGCCGTTTGGTACCGGTAGAATAGTACCTCCTTCTGTACTAGGTGTCGTAAAAGGTGACTGCGGAACCGACAGATAGCGGTATATCCACCCAAAGTAGTGTAGCTCAAATACAATAAAGCTAGGATAGGCAGCGGCTTCTCGTCGCGAAACTACGCTCTAAAATTAGCATGCTTGCCATGCGCGGCAATAATGGTCAAATGGTCTTGGGGAAGCCTATGTTTAACAAAGATGTTTTATGGCTGCTATGATGATATTTTTCTGTGCAAGCACGGAGCATGAAAAAGTGTCTGTCTATAAATAGACAGTACATTATGTTTAATAATTAGATTAAATTTAACTATGCTTTGATAAATGTATTAATCGTAGGTGATCCATTTAAATAAAGAATTATAGTATCCTTATGCTTGTTATTACTATAAACGCAAAAGTATGGATGCATGTTCGTTACTTTTTTAAGTAGAAACGGCAAAACAAATGTAGATAAAATTTGACACTGAGGTTATACACACAATAGTCTGAAGCAAAAAATAGGCTAAATTTTATTCTAAAAGCATGATTGCGTGAAGTGGTTTTTGTTTCATATTCATCTCTATAGAATTGGTGCACAGTTTACGAGGGAGCAAGTTTGAAAAAACTACTTTTTAATCGCTTTTAAAGATTGATGAATGATTCAAGAATGGTTGCTGCAAGTTTAACGAAACGTCGAATATGAAATGGTAAAAGTTAAATCAACCTAGTAAATCCCTGAATCCATACAAACACGATTTTAGCAACGAAACAAAGCAGAGTCAATAATTTCACACAACACATAATGTATACCAATGTGTAGATCAATAGCGATAAGTCGATAATACTTATATACATAAAATCAACATACAGACACTGAACATATAACTATACCCTTTTAATTATTTATCTTGGGTGGGGATCAAACCCACGACCTTAGGTAACCACGAGGTAAGATCACCACCATATGCGCCATTGGGCTTATTGATTCCTATTCTAATAAATTCTTGTTAATCCGCGAAAAAGACTTGATCGTTGCCTGACAGGTGAACTATGCAACTATGACCGATTTTTGAATAAACTATTGACTATGAACTATTTTTTCATATTCAATTTCTTTAAAGAGAAATGAAAAGCCAGATGTATCACACGGGAATCATTGTGTCATTTTAGACCATCAATATATTCTGTGAAAAATTCTATCCAATACAACCAAAATCGCGCAATTTTCGAGCTCCTAAAATCTGTATGTGCCGTTCACAGTTGTAGCAATTGTTTTCATTTTATTTTTTATTTTCCTATAAAATAGCCCCATTGCGATGTTGGCTGTGACTCAATTTATATCACGGAACATCAATAAGATTTCCCAACAAAGGAATCCCATTCCGGAAAGTAAAAAATAGGTCTTACATGACGAGATATCTCATTTTTCCGTTGCGGCTCCAACAACTAAACTAATCTATCTTCAAGGGAGATAAAGACCGCAGCAGCAGTTTGTGCTGAAATTGAACCCTGTTTGGAGTGATTGCATTCAGCAAGAATAGCTGGGGGATTAAATTTATCTGTCAATTGTTCAGTTTTTTTATTTCAAAGACTTTATAGACTTTAAAGACTTTAGTATTGCGGTTGAGGAATTAGTTTGTGGAGTTATTTCCCTTTTGTGCAAAGCGTGCATCTTATTCAAAGGCCGCGTCAGTTTTATCGTTCGATCATGGTAATCTATTAAACACAAGAAAAAAAATGGTTTTTGTGTTCAAAAGCTTGTCTCTTTGTCTCTTGACACTGTTTATAATCATATATATAAATATAAATTTGAATGCATTACTTGACAATTTAAAAACTTCACCACTTATAAAAAAAAATCACACAACCTTTTTAATGCAATTTTATTGATTTTATTATTAAACTATCTAAAACACAAGAAACAATCCAACATAATAAGAATACATTGATAATTACAACACATTTTAAATTACATTCATTCATTATCATTATAGTAGCCATAAAACGTCTTGATCCGTCCTGTGTCCTGCAACGTGCTGGACATAGGCTTTTGCAAAAAAGTGAGATTTTGCCCATAATTGCCACGCTGGGCAGTATTCCACACTGTGACCCATTCCCACTACACTACTTCGGACGGATATACCGCTACCTGACGGCTCCGGTAACTTAGTAGCCTTTCACGACACCTGGTACAGGGGGAGGTACTATTCTACTCTGTCAAATCAAATTAAGGTATTTAGTAAGTATGGGTGCCATTGCGTTGTTTGCAAAAGAGGAGGACTGAATGAACCCGACCACACTAGTGCAGTCGCTTATGACTCGAGATATGCACGCGTTTCCTGACAAACACCGAGTACTGCTATGCAAAAAGAAAGTGCATGAAGTTCAACATCCAGACACTGAACGAGCACAAGGAATCATCATAAAAATATTTGTACTTGGTGGGGATCAAACCCACGGACCTTTACGATTTTGTTGTCACTACCATCTGGGCTACTGGGCCCGCCATTTGGTCTCGGCAAGTATATCAGGGACCGAAATAAAAAAGAGCGCTCTAATCCAGTCAAAAACACATAAAAAACTTCGTTCCATTTCAACTAATCTCCGTTTCAAAGCACGCATCTAGTATATTTTCAAGATTTCGTTATTTTAAAGTGACGAAACTGTGAACTAGGTTTTTAAAAAAGAACCAATTTTCGCGTACCTGCAAAATTGGATTTAAATAAATCTTCTTTTGACTTTGAAATTTTATTTAGCTCGCATAAAATAGAGTTGCGAAATAATTAACAAACAAAAAAAATATACAGCGCGGGCAAGCAATAAAAAAAACTTCATCAAATGATTCTATATTACGTTGTTTTTATTTTATTTTATGTAGTCAGCAAAGAAGCATACAGTCCATTTGATGATGAAAGTGACCGCAGCCTGTGTGTACTCGTGCCATCACAAAAATATCACAAACGTGTCAACTTTGTAAACTGAAGATACTATGTCACATTTACCCAGTATTTTACTGCCTCCCTCATCCAGGCAGTAAAAATAGGTGAGAGTGAGATACAAAGTGCAGATAACCTTGGTAAAAGGTACATTTGGTATAAAAAATGTATCAATGATTAACTGAGAATTAACGAAACATTATTATACATTTGTATGTATAATTTAAAATAAAAAATTGTCAATTCTCTTATTTTACATATTCTTCACTGTTTCTTTTGACTTAGTACTTAGCATTTTTATTAAATATTCACTGAGAACAATGTTTATATCCTTCTCCTAAGGTTTTCTTTATCTCAAGATAAATAATTACCCTGTCCCAAGAAAATACTGTTTTGCTAGTCCTCATTATCCTATGTTTCATTCGTAAGTCACTATATTTGTGAATTTATGAAGTCTCGCCCTTGTATGGTCCAGACACTTCATGATCGAATTATACCAATTAGTCGATAGTGAAGTTTAAAAATCTTTGCTTTGGGACCATTTCATTATTTATTATCGATAAAAACCTTAAAAGACTTGCCTTAAAAGTAAAATTTAACACCGAGTTCTAAGCCAAAATTTAGTGAAATTTAGTCTAAATCTAAATTGGTACATGTAACAGGGTTCTGCTTATAGATAACTAAAGAACGTATAGACCAAAAGATTAAATTACTGATATTTATAGCTTTCAGGCCTGTCACTTAATGAGTCAATACACTAAGACAGCAAAAGTCAAAGCAAACATCTCGACACACTAGGCTGTTTACAACCTTTAACTGTAACATAGTTGTAAACAGTCTAGTGTGTCAAGATATTTGCTCTGCTTTCATTGGGTTGGTTTATCACCTCAATTGTGCAGTTAATCTACATTCATTAATACTTGCTGTATCACAACATCATCTTTCAGATCACATCGATCTCTTGTGTTATACGGCCCCTGAATACAAGCCAAATCATTATTTTTATCTTTCTGGGTCTTACGATCAGACAGTAGTGTATTATTGACTATAGTGCTGATGGGAATTAGTTTTCATCAAAGCAGCCATAAAACGTCCACTGCTGGACATCCCCAAGAAACGGGGATGCGCTAGGCAAGTGAGGTGAAAGTCTTAGAGGGTAGCGTCGCGATCGCAATGCTGCTGACTATCCCTGCCTTGTTTCTTGGTTGTCTATTAAACAGGAACACTGCTATGCAAACACAGCTATTTGTCTACATCGAACAAACGGTTTCTGGACCTCAGGCGCCTCTCACGACACCTGGTATAGGCCACACGAATTAGTTTTGTAGATGAAATTTAATAGAGTAAATGAAATAATACAAATATAATCCTTTTAATAAACGTTATATACAACTATGCTAAATCTTTACAGTACATTGTTACTCCAGTTGTATACTAAATATTTGTTTTGTTTCATAACCTGATTGCAAAAACTAACAGAGCGTTAGATAAACATTTCAGGTTATATGTTTGAAGGAATTTCAATGGAACGCCACCTGTGACTGCTGATATTTCAATTGTTCCAAATAATTCTTTGTCAAATCGAAGTAATTCTCAATGTCGGATAACAAGTTTAAATTGAATAATGGAATTCTAACCAACGACTAAATATTTCTGACTATAACTTTTCAGGAAAATTGTAATAATGTTTTGTAAGAAACGTTATTTTCTATTATACCGTCAATATAAAGTCTATTAGACAATAGTCCAAGTTGTCACAGATTATTTTTTTCAGTTTAAAGATTATCCAGGATAACAAAGTAAATCAAAGAAACAAAGTATAACAAGTTTCAATCGTATTTATGTTCCTGTTATTTTTATTCCTTATATCCCGTCAAAGTAACATCAAACGAATAACTCCCTTCCAGTTTCCGCAAAATTATAACCCATACTATATCAAGTTGGTGGCACAAAAACTTAACCTATAACTGGGACGATCGTAAATTTTATTTATTGCATACTATCTCTCTCTATCCCATTGTATTGAAGGGAGAAACAAACAGTTGGCTGCTTTAGCTGATATTGGAAAGATTCCAGAGCACGCTCGGGGGAAACAGTTCTATCATAAGATGACGTAAAACTAATAAAGTTTACAATTGAAGATTTGTCGAAGACGTGAGGTTTGCAAAGAAAGCCTTCTCATTGTTGTGTTATTTCAGAGATATGTCTTTAAGTTTTGATCCATCAAAACCTCTTAACTAATATATTACTGAGATCTTCTTGAGTGACTTATAATTACAATATTATAATTCCGTAAACCTTTTTCTACACCTTTTTAGTTTTCTTCTAGACTGTTGACCCAACTTTTGCCAGCTCAGTACTTTTAGGAACTGCAGCAAATGCATATAGTTGCTGATCGCTTCCCAAAATGATCCTTGAGATCCACACCCAGGTATATGTTGTCAACTCACTGACAGCAACTCGAAGACTATTGTCCGCGACGTTTAGTAAGTACCATCCTTTTTCGAAGCAGTTTAGATTATTTTCGATCCCTTATAACTTTGTTATGCATAAAACAGGCTTCAGGCTTAAGGCTTCTGCCTTAGTATTCAGTTACTAAGCAGGCATTCTATAAATAATGTTCAAATTTCATAAAATTTTAATTAGTAGTTTCAAAAATAGATAAACGTTTCATTGATGTCACGTCACAACTATTTACGGTAAAATAATTGACTTGCGAGATTTAGTTTGTTTTCAAGTTTTGGAATATATAATGAGTTAATAAATTGAATATAGTCATGCCGTGTGCAATTCTAATCGATGCATCATACCCGCTTCGCTTGCGCACTCACTACTAAGATCAAACAGAACGAAAATCAGTTAATTTTAGGGCCACACACATACACAATAAACAAAATATAGGAAAAATAACAAGTCCATAGTATTTATAAATAACAGACATTTTATAATATCCACTCTGCATGCGTTACCTGTATTTTTATTTTGGGTGAAAAGAGAGCATTGGGACCAACATTAATTTGTGGGTTAAAATACTACGAATGTAACAGACTCAGTGGCTTAACTTGCTTTCCCAAAGAAGAGGAGAAAAATGAAGGTGGAAATCTTTCAAAGGTCGGCTGCATTGGTACCTCAATTTCACCTGTTTTTAGAGCCATATAGTAATTTACGCGGTTTGAAGGGTAAAAGAGTAAATGAAATTAATAATAATAATAAATTCCCACAACATCTCATACATTGACCTGACTCCGTGGTAAGTCGCTTAAAGCACTTGTGTTACGAATGCCAGACAACAGAGGAATCACAAATATACTACTTAAATACATATATTTTACACCCATACACAGAGCAAACACAAATATCATCATATAAATATTTGCTCTGGGTGGGAATCGAACCCACGACCCCTGGTGCACAAGACAGGATCACTACCATCTGCGCCATCGGGCCCGTAATACTGGGTAACGTACCATAATGCCTTCAAATCACAAGACTAGTAACACTTTTACCTTTTGACATTAGCAATGTCTACTCGCACTGCATGATTGTTTGTCGACCTAGATAAAATTAAAATAAAATCCCAATTCCTATCGTCGCGAAAATTGCAAATGAACTCCAACGATCTCGCGGTTAAGAACTGTTCCAAGTAATTTTTATGGTATTGTATGTAATAAAATTGAAACCCAACTTAACAGTTTTCAGTATAGTTAACTTATATTTTTAATTTTGTTTTTAATTGTAGATTTTTAAGATAAAGTTTTTGTTTATTTTCTGGCGTAAATAAACATTGGCTTGGATACTGAGAATACGTCGTCATTATTTGCAATTATCCTGTTGAACATAACACCATATTTCTTATAATAAAATGGAAAAAGTTTCTCAAGATCTATTTTCTCCGTATCCTTTCAAATAATTAAGCGATTGTTTTACAAAATGCCTGGAGCCTTGGGTTACAAGGTTCTATGAAATCTATCCGAGGCCGTTTTGTTTTGAGACGTTTACAGTACATATATATGTATATATTTGTCTCTTATTATATAAACACTTTCCCTGCTGCTGCTGTGCTGTAGGCTATTCTGGGGTGGGCACTAGACCATCCTGGGGTGGGCGCTAGACCATCCTAGGCTGGGTACAAGACCTTTTTTGGGCGGGCACTAGACCATCCTGGGGTGGGCGCTAGACTATTCTGAAGTGGGATGTAGACCATTCTGGGATGGGTACTAGACCATCCTGGGGTTGGCGCTAGACCATCCTGAAATGGGCTATAGACCATTCTGGGGTGCGCACTAGCCTACGTGATGTGATAATTAAATATACATGTATGTTGAAAGGTTGAATGTATGATTTTTTTCATAATAACTGCTTAAACCCTGAAGATAGATACTGATAATATTTTAACCTAGAAAAAACCTTGTATGATATTATTAGCACATATAATGGGGACAGACGATTTGTCTAGTGCGTTTGTCAAGATCGCGCACCAGCCTATTGGTAATCGCTTGGGGAGTATATTCAGTAATAGACATCGTACAGCTGAGGATGAAATGAATACCTTAGAACTTATAGCGGATATTTGAAGATATCGAAAAAATATGCCTCATTTCGCATCTTCATCAGAAGATTAATGGCTTACCACTATTTACAAAATACAAGTTTCGAGTAACAACTATATTGACGAAGGCAAATTTGCGTTAGTATTATTACAACATTAAAATAAGCTCAAGCTCAGCTCAACTGAAGTTTACTTAGAGTAAGACTGAGGAATAAGCCAATAATACGCCAATCGCAGCCATTAAATTGTACTCTAGTTTAACTTTGTATCAGTTTTCGATATTGAGACGGATGCGATTGTGGAGATGGTAGTGATTCTATACTATGCGCCTAAGGTACAAGATATAGATATATATGATGATATTTGTGTTTTTTTTGTGTCTGGGTGTTGGGAAATGTATTTAAGTATTATATTTTATTGTTGTCTAATATCTGAAAATTTATATATTAAGACAGAACTTCACCCACAAAGTTTGTCATCATTACATCACCTGGCTGATACGACATCAGCTGGAGGTCGCTTTGAACAGGAATCCCCAAGCAATTTCTAATAGGATCGGTTTTTCGTGTTTGTAATCATTTGGAGTTGTTGCCCATAATTACCACAATGGGCAGGAGTATGGGCAATTACAAAGCGTAGTGTGGTGATGATAATATTGAGAAGGTAAGATTGAAAGAATAAAACTATTGAGTCCACATAAGACTTAAACTACTCTTTTAAAAGCCATAAAACGCGGTTCATGTAACTTTAATTTTTTTGTTCGACGTTTTGGTTACCTTGCAGCAACCGTTTAAGTAAATTTTATTATGAATATGTATACTAAACGCGTAAATGTTATAAATTAGATTTAGTTCTAGGATATAGAAGGAAAATACAGATATCTATATATTCGAGAGCTGACTGACTGACATAAAAACGCAGGTTTTTTTAAGTGGGTAAAATAAGGGTGCAAAGTTAGTATGAAAGTTCAATATAAAGATCATCATACCAGCCACTAGAAGTCTACTGCTGAAAATAAGTTTCTATTATAAGGAGGTTTTTTGGCCATAATTACGGAGCGAGGAAAGCGTGTTGGCAATCGTTTAGCGCAGCTATTGCGACGGGATTGCTGCTGCCCATCTCCACCCTGTATATTTGAGCTACACTATTTCGGCTGGATATAACACCATCTGTCGGTACTGGTACCTTAAACACTTACGACACCTGGTGCAGTGGGAGGTACTGTCGGTACCTCAGGGCACGACATAAAGATACTAGTAAGTAAAAGCGTGGTATTGCGATTTTGTTGAGCTGTACCATATTACATGTTTCCTGGGTGTACTTTAATATTTTTTATGACGCAATAATCACGGTTACGCCTCGGGGGCGCAAACTATTTAATATACGACTAAGGTACACATTCCTCCCAATAAATCGTAGAGTGAACATAAACTAAACTCTACTATAAATGTGGCGTTACAGCCGCAATGAAAATGGCTAATTTAATTTCTAATCGAATCACTAATCCAGCTTTAATCGCTACATTCAAGATTTAGCGAATAAAACTACTGTAGAAGCATATATTCTTGAAAGAAAAAAAAAGTTTTATTTTTAAATCTTTGTGTAAATAAAACATAGAATGACACTTCTTACTTGTCGCTATGGATGACATTTTATAAATAAATCGTTTCAAATCGGAATTTATAATACTGTCAAAAATAAGGTCATCTGCATTGGTAGCTCTCAACTATTTTTACCATCAAACAGTAGTGTTCACTTTGCTGTGTTCCGGTTCAAAAGGTGATAGAGGCAGTGAAATTACTATGTGCGTAATATATTCAAAAGGTTGGCAACGCTCTAGTGATATTTTTGTGATAGTACAAGCCTCTATAGATTGCTGTAAAGCTTACTATAACGTGTTATATAAGAAATCATTTTTAATGGATGGCACCACTGTCTATGGTGATTGTGAGAAATCGACATGGCATATTAAAAGTGTACATAATGGAATAGTAAAGCTTTTTGTTATTTAAAGTTATATTTTTGTAATTGTTCATATGAAAAATGGTAATTGATCATCAGATCAGCCATGAGACGTTCACTGCTGGACATAGGCCTCCTCGTGAATCTCCAATAGGATTGGTTGTATGCAGCCTGTGTCCAATGCTATCCTTCGGTTCTGGTCAAATCGACTGTCCATCTTGCGGGTGGACGCTCTACTCTGCGCTTACCGGTACGTGATGTTAATTTATTATTATTATTGACTGAAAATGTTTTTGTAGTATTTTTTTTACATTTACATGATTACTATTCAAAAAAAATTATTTGCCTGATTCAAATACTTTAAAAATGTTTGCTGCAAGGTAAACGAAATGTCAAATAAAAAATAGAAGAGTTATAAAAACCAAAATTTAATTTGATAAAAACAGTTAAAGTATAGTTAAATATTTTGCCATTTATAGAAAAAAAAATCTGTAGGAAATGCGAATGATTAAAGAAGAATGTATTACAAATCATTTTTTCACATTATATACGTGTTAAGATTTTTGGTTAAAATTTTACTTTCGAATATAACGGGTTCTATAATTGGGAAATCTGTACATATTTCCCGAGAAATATATACGGTTCCTGTGGAACAGATTGACAGGCCCAATAGCGCATTTAATGGCGTTCCTATCTTGTGCGCCATTGGGTTAATTCCTACTCAGGCCAAATATTTATTTCATATTTAAAGTTTATACGCCCGAAGGCGTAGATATATAGGTATTGATCCTATCTTGTGTCCCACAAAATACAAATATTTATTTATTTTTATTGGCCAACTATTTGCATGATAAATGTTTGTATTTTATTTTGTGTCTGGGTGCTATTTATGTGTATTTAAATAATTCTCTAATAGCTGATATCCATCATACAAATGTTCAAATGCTCAAATCGAAATTAAATAAATTTATAAGATTTTGTTTCAATTTATACGAGGAGGAGTTAGGTCGGCGTATGACGTATTTATTTATTAATTTATTTAACGTTGTTCTGTGTTAAAAAAATGTGTTTGTTCTGTGTCTTGATGTTAAATGTGTATTAAGTGTAACAATTCTGATTACTATATCGGCTAATCTGTTTAATTACAAGTGCTTTAAACTACTTATCTCGGAGAGAGGTTTATAAGATGTTGTGTAAATTATTGAAATTATTTGTTTTTCAATGGCTAACAGAGAATTCAATTTGTCATAAGTCAATTTTACATACGCGTAGACATTTAAGAGGGTCTAAGCATTCATTAAAGGTTTTGATTAAAATATTCAATTAGAGCATCTGGTTCAGGCTGTATTGTAGAGACTGTACTGTAGAGTCACAGAAGGCACTGATACCGATGCACTGTAATTGAATTCTAGTAACTTTGTGCACAGATGTCATGGATATTTTGGATTTGGAACATGGATTGCGCCAAAGGTATTACACATTGGTCTTTTAAATGCTTGAAATTCCCCAACATGTTTTGACATCTACACTATTATAGTCATTATATCAACAAAAGGCCTCCCCAGGGGGCATATTTGCTCTAACTTTCCGTACTGAGCAGGCGTGGTGGCAATCACAGAGCGCAACTTCTTGATGATGATGCTGCTGCCTATCATCATCTTATATGTAGTTATTATAGCTGCCGATGGAAATATCGCCATCTGTCAGTTTCAGCACCTTAGTCGCCACTGACACCTGGCACATTTCTAGTTCACCGGTACTCACAACAAATTAAAATGTGTTTTTAGTTGTTTCAAATTAGCAGCTTTTTACTTTATTATCATCATTATCACACCAGCTATTAAAAGTCCACTGCTGGACATAGCCCTCTCTAAGGAAAGAGATTTTTTTTGTGCCTAAATGCCGCGCTGGGAATGCGTCTTAGTATTCGCAGAGCGCAGCTTTCTCAAAGGGGATGCTGCTTCCCATCCTCGTCCAGTGCATTTGAGCTGCACTTTTTCGGATGGATATACCGCTAGCTGTCGATTATGGTACTTTAGTTACCTCTTACGACACCTGGTACAGTGGAAGTACAATACTACTCCGCTGGTACCTTTTCACTTTATTCATATGAAAGCATCATCAATACTTACAAAAAACAAAACAATATTTTAAATGTTTGTAATACCGCCTGTCTTTTAATACCGGCTAATCTATGTTATATTTAGCGGAATAGCCAACGTTATAGAAAATAACCTAAGTGACTTTTGTTATAAAAAAAATAAAGGTCGAAACATGTTTAATTATAAATAATACGTCATCGTGCAGTATGCCTAGATTGTTATGATTGACGGGTCTTAAAACTAAGTTTACAGCAACTTCATTACGCGATCCATAAGCAAGGCCTGCATAAAAAATTAATGGTGATGAAGACTCCGTTTCTCCTTGGTCAAGGTGACGGAAACTTCATCAGCAAAAGCGTTTACAAAACAGTTAGAGCTTTTTGATACCTAATTCATGACATCTTTGAGTGACGGTGTCTTTGAAAAATATATTCATAAATAGGAATCTAATATAAACTAGGCACATATTTTATTTATTTGCACAAATTAGGACAAAATATACTAATAGTGGACATACCAGCTGGCATTATATCCCAGTCAATCTTTAGGCAAAACTGATAATAAGTAATATAGTGATGCAAGAAGAATATATACAATGAAGATAAATACACGACTATATACATACATACACGACTGGCTGTTCGTAGTGGTGTGTTGGCGTCAACATTGATATATAGAAGTTAATGTTAGAAGTATGTAAGGTATGAGTTTGAGAGATAGATTTTGATAAAAAATTAATATGGTGTAAAATATGATGTTATGACAATTATAGAAAAGGAAATGTTGAGATGGTTATGACATAAAAGAAAGGATAGATAATAATAGAATGACTACACAAATGTATACAGCGGAATTAATGGAAAAGTCGGTAAAGGACGACCTAGGCGAACATATTCGACCAGCCTGATGGAGCAAATAATAGATCCAGCCTTGTACGCCATAGGCCGTGGGTTCGACCCCTACACAGGACAAATATTTATTTGATAATATTTTAATTGGTCCTGTGTCAGGGTATTTTATATATGAAATTAAGTATTGTTTATTCATATTTGTAACTTATTTTGGAGTCAGAACAATATAAGAGATGTAGTGTGAATTTATTTATTTCTATCTTAGCCAGATAGAAGAGGTATTATAGAAAGGCTAGGTAAGAAATACTAAGAATTAACAAGCGTGTATAAAGGACAAATGCAAGTAAGGGAAGCCAGCGAAGCATGCCAAGATCGTAGCAAGCGTAATGAAAAATGTAGCGTAAACGTAGCAAAAATAAAATGTATGTATTTTAATGTATGTATAAGACATAATATGATTTTATTTTGTTGATCCCGTTACAGTAGCAGTTTGAATTACCGTTTGTGAGTCTCTGAATAAAAAACTAACATACTACCGCATATAATAAAAAGGTAATAATGTTTCCATACGCTACCCTATTCCCCTAAAGACTTGCTCCGGGCATTAGTAAAAACAACGAAAAACAGAATATTTAATTTGGTTGGATTCTTTTTTATTATGTAGATTGCAATTTTAATGTTATTGGTATTATTTTATATTTTATACTGTTAGTTAACGATACTTGTCAGCTCACTGTTGTATTAGCCTTGTATAGCATATTTGCTCGTGGTGGTAAAAGAAATGTTAATATAATTAAAAAAAAGGAAATAATATCCTTTTTTTGTTTTTTATAATAATAGTTAAAGAATGCGGGAATTTATTCGTATAAAAAATAAATAAATAGTATTATATATTACTACAAACTTTGCCTGCGACTTCGTACGCGTGGAATAGTTTAGTAGTTACCTCTTTACCTTAACTTATATAAACTTTGAATGTCATGTCTATTAATATCAAATCAATGGCCTAAAAAATTAGTTTGACCCCTTACAACTCTTATTCCAAATTAAAAATAGCCTATGTCCTTTCTCAGGGTCTAAAGATTGTTTGTGTCAAATTTCATCATAATCGGCTGATAGGTTTAAGCGGGAAAGCTTAACAGATAGACAGACTAGAGTTATTATTATATATCAGAATAACACATCACACATCTATGTTTCAATATAAACTTTAACTAAACCCAGTTAACTTTGGACCCAGTGAATCCTGAAGCACACAAGGGACTTTTTAGTCATATAAAAAGTATACACACAATATATAATTCGAAGTAACTTGACGTACGGAACTCTAATAAACACGCAATCAATCATCCTTATGACCTGTCCCGGAGAAAAGTTTCAAAATGAAGTACACAAAACGTATGCCATCACAAAACTTGTCTTTCACTAGCATGGCTTAAAACAAAGTGCATTTATTCAAACAATATTTTACCTAAAATAAATCTCTCATATGTTGACTTGACTCCGTGGTATGTAGCTTGTGTTACGAATATCAGATATCAGAGTAATTAAAAAGTATTTTTGAAGTATTACATTACTTAACTCATATAAATATTTGTCCTGGGTGATGATCGAACGCACGTTCTTTTATTGTTAGTTTAGCAAATAAGTACACGGTTCTCTTGACGGTAAACGTGACTATAACCTATAGAAGCTGGTATCACCACAAAGAACATTAGATCATCAACCCTATAAAGTCGAGATACAGTCACATTTACCCGGTAATTTCACTGCCTCTTTTACCCTTTCAACCGGAACACAGCAATTAGAACACTACTATTTGGCGGAAGACATAGATGAGAGTGAGGTACAAATGCATCTCGTTTGTCGTGTGGTTCCGACAGATTAGAGTAGTACCTCCCCCTAAATCAGGGCTCGTAAGAAGTGACTAATGTACCACAATCAACCGATGCTGATATATCCATTCGAAAAATCTTGCTGAATGTTAGAAATACTATAAATAAGATATTTTATTCGGTATTTTTTCTGAATTAGTTTATATTTTTTGCCACTACTCCGTGGATCCAGTGGTCCCACGCGTACCAATTGTCACAGATGGCATTCACTTGCTAGCCACGAGGCTCGCTGCATGCTAACTGCTCCTCAGCCCGCGAGCCACCTCGCTACACTCTAGGGAATTTCACGCATATGAAACTATATGGTGTCGGTAATGCGGCAATTCTCTAACGTCTTGGTTGTTTATTTTAGTATTTCTAACATTTACCAATATATTATGGTAAATTATAGGTAGTGCCAGTAAATTCTAGGTGTAACCGTAATTTGGGCTATTATATATATATAACTTGTATATTTCCAATAAAAATAATTTTTAATCTAAACTGGGGACTTCAAGACGAACCTGGTGGTGCTATTAAAGTACCTTGATGCCTGCCTTAAAAATATATTCAACACACGGTTATACGACGATGTGTTACAATCATTACGTGAAGGCTATATAGCTGGTCATTGATCACAGAATCGCGTGCCACAATCGATTCGCCTAAACTTTTCGTTCAATCGTCTCACTCGGTTGTGATAGAATCGATTTCGGGAAACTTCTCACATTAGCTTCATGATTGCGTATTAATATAGGTACCTAATAAATGTGAAAGCCACGTAGGCTCTGAGCGATATTAATAGACGTATTGGATCTTTTTACTTAAATTAAATGCGAAATTATACTTGAATTTGATATTATGTGGTGGTTGTGCTTAGTAAAACCTGCTATCTTCATAAATTTAAGACAGCTGGTTTAATCAATTGCTAAGTTTGATCATGATCTTATCATTATTGTCATATCAGCCAACTCTCCAAGAAGGTATAGTTTCTCCTATAATGGCCGCACTGGGCAAGCCTGGTAACAATCGCGAAGCGTAGCCCTGCGTCTAAGTTAAAGCTGTTCTATTTATTTAAGCTAAACTACTTTTCCCTGTTCCAGGTGTCATAAAAGGCGAATAAGGTACCGAAATCAACAGATGACGGTATATATAGCCGAAGCAGTGTAGTTTTATTGCGACAGCACAGGAATGGGAAAGACCATTTCCGTCGCGAAGCAAGCGTGGCAATTATAGACAAATTTACCATTCTTTGACGTTTTATGGTTGCTATAGTGATGGTGATTCCTGCTCTAAGCAACGAATGCAGCTTTCTAAAGATAACCCATAAGAGATCCATTGCTCGATGTTAGCATCCCCTAGAGTCATTCACAGCCACTATTAATACGCCACTTGTATCTGTTATAAACAGATCGTTGATCCGTTTTGTGAGATATCCTTTGTCACAAGCTTTGTCGTCACGTGATCACTACTCAAGAACCTTCCCACTCAAACGGTTCCGCTCCCTATGTGCCTCAGTCATTGCTACTTTAGCTGCATAGTTCCAGATTATGACGTACATCGAATTCTATGTATCAGTTTGCATTTCCATTGCTTGCTGGGTGACATAGACCCCTTTTGGAGTTTCACAAGGCTGTGGCAACTCCAACACAATATATATGCTTACATCGTGTTGTGTTATAAAATACCATAGAAATTCGTATTTGTTTTATCGCACTTATATCATGCCGCTTAAATATTAAATTATAAATAATATAAACAGTCAAAACACGACTTTGCTTCAGTTTACATCTGATTCTTAAGAAGATCGTTTACTTTTAGGAATCATATCGATCTCTGACAGCTAGATTGTGCAAAAAAGCATTCTGATTTCGAAAAAAAACACAAAAAGCTAAACTTATCCCGCAGGAACATGTTAACAGGATAAAAAGTAAGCATACATACATACAAACATATATCACGCCCCATCAGGGTAGGCAGAGACTATCCACTTGCTACGATCTTAAAAAACCTCTCTCGCTTCCCTTACTAGCTTCCTTTATTCGCATTATACTATTCATACATGCTCGTTTATTCTTGGTATTTCTTTGTTATTTAAAAAATAAGCATTTCTGTTATTCCACACTATCAGTAATATCATCATCATCATTTATCATATCAGCCATAAGATGTTCTCTGGGTTCACTTCATATAGGCCTCCCCAAGTAATCTTCAGTAGGACTGGTTGTATTCGGCCTGTATCCAGCGCAATCCTACGGATTTAGTCAGATACTTGCGGATACGTAGTCTCCATTCCAGAACCTTGCGACTCCATCGGCCATCTGTTCTGCGCACTAAATACCCTGCCCACTGCCACTTGCTATTAAGCCAATGGTAAGAGACCACGTTTCTCTGCCATAGGTAATCGCTGGTAACACACATTGGTTACATTGGTAAACTTTTGACTTGAGGCACTGAGGTATGTCGCACGAGAAGATGTTTCGCAATAATATATTAGCCTAATTTTATCAAAAACTGTCCAATAATCCCGGTTTGAAAGTTATAAACACATACAACCATCCAATCATACAATTTCGTATTTATGATATTCATATCATATATACGAAATTGTATACTACATACCAATAAACTAAAACTGTGTAAATGTATCTTACTCCTATCTGCGTCAAAAGCGAAACAGAAATGCTCGCACAACGGTGAACATAGTTTTAAAGAGGTCTCTAACAATAGCAAATAAATTTACACACATTCACACACTGTGTTATGTTTATGCTATTACTTGGACTTCAGTATACTTTTTATTACACAAGAAATAAATAATCCACAGGAAAATTAATTTTTCTTATACAAAAGTTACGCAGCACATTTCAGTAAAATTTTGGCGTCAAATGAAGCACTTGAAGTTTCACTGATTGACTTCTCTAAGTTTACAAATTGAAACAAAAAGTGTCACAATTTTAATTATACCACCAGAGCAATACAAGTTACTTCACCGTCAAACAATTTTTAATTTCTAATCCCCAGATGTAGATAAGCTGAGAAAACTTTCCAACTCAAATTGTTAGTCAATCTTTTAGGAATCGTAAACATTTTTCAAGAGCTATTTAGGCTGTTAGAGGAAAAATTGAATTATATCCCAAGTCAAACAACTTTCCAGCCACTTGAGACTTTGCGAATCAATTATCTGGTTATTAGGAACTTTGGTATTTGATGGTACAATTTGCACAAGCTTTCAAATGTCCTGTAATTATATTACAGTGTTAATCTAAAACTGTTAGCTGTATAGTACTGGCGAATAGAGTAGTCCATCTTTACCAGGTATCGTTATAAACGACTGAAGTATGTGAACCGACAGTTGAATATCCATCTGAAATAGCGCAGCTTAAATAATACAGCGTGTGGATGGTCAGTAGATCTTCGTCGTAAAGCTGCGCTCTGCAATTGCCACTACGCGGCATTTATAAGTAAAAACCCCCATATTGGGGATGATCATATGGGTGTATCTCTTCACATGAAATCTCCTTATGAAACTAAAACGAGGCGTAAAATGTTTTTTGCTTTATAAATCCTAATGTATCATGTTCAAGTCTAAATTGATTATTATTTAAAGACAATCTTGCAATTCTCAAGCGTATGTACATAAAAATTGATCCTTTTTTTCTTTACATTACGATATCAAAATGCTGGAGTGTTTTTGTTTATTATTATTTTCTTAAGTTTCTTATTGACATAAGAAGATTCTTTTAGAAGAGTAATAAGAGAGTTACGTGCAAAAAACAATAAAAATACCGACGGAATGGCTTCCTACACACTTTATAGACAGCTATCATGATAAAAACAGATTCAAAGGTTGCATAGGATTTATATATAATATATATAATCATATGTACTTATTATATTATTTATTTTTTGGTGTAAATGAGGTACGTGATATGTCTTTGTAACTTTTTTTTTATCATCATTATCATCATATCAGCTATTTAACTTTATTCTTCATTTATTCATTTTTTTACTAAAGGAGCATGCGTTCTTTCAACTAGAGGGCCACCAAAAATACAATGGTAAACATTACTATCTCTTTAAGACTGAGTGCCACCTACCTACTGACCTGAGAATCATTTTTTTTAGGACTAGGTCGGGAAACAGATATGCAGTCCTTGTTATAGTAACCGATCAAATGTACAGCATCTGATCTGCATATAATGTGCAGCAGCAACCCCGTTGCGATAGCTACGCTCTTCGATGGCCAACATGCTTGCCGAGCGCGGCAATTATGGCACAAAAAACCTCCTTTCTTGGAGAGGCTTATGTTCAGCTGTGAACTTCCAATAGCTGGTATGGTGGATGATCTAGTAATTACACTACCTGCCCCTCTTGCCCTTCCAACAAGAACACAGCAATTCTTTACTATTTGATTGTGGCAATAAATAAAAGAGAAATAACCATACAGAACATTCTGAGATCCATCCCTCATCTATATAGACATTTCATATGCGAACTATACTGAGAAATACGGAATAATCCAATAACACGTTGCGCAACTTGAGCAGCGAGCCCAGGAAGCCGGAACGAGGATTGAATCTAAGTATAGATGTGATTATAATACCTTCTGACCCGTCCTGGCTTATCTTCGGGTCAAGTTTGGGTTCACACAATATTTTCTAACATACTTTACAAGTACATTTGAAAAAATTCACGTCGATTACATAAATCATTAATGAATTATGAAGTTAAAGCTTAATGAATCATTTTGTGTATTAATTAAAATCATCTGCACAGTGGTTTTCGGATTTATCGCAAATATCACAGGCAGTCGCAACAGAATTTATTTTATATGAAATGTCATAAATTTACTTTAGCACTACCATTTTTGATAGAATTGTACCTGATATAGATAAGTAAGGAAAGGAAGTAAGGGAGGTAATTTGAATGAAGATATGAGAATATGTTGAATTTTCAAATGCAAACTAGTTGTCTTTTTATATAAAATGTCGTGTCACGTTATTTGTCCGGGGTAAACTTCTAAACTACTGAATAGATTTTAACCATCTTTTGCTTTCAGTTGGATTATATTTGAAAGATAGGATAGTTTATGTCACAATTTATAAATATAAAGCTAGCAACTGCTTTATTTTTTTCGTGATAACCGTATCAATTGAAGACAATCTGTCTGTCTGGTTCATCATCATCGTAATATCAGCACTGAAGACGTATACTGCTGGACATAGACCTCCGCCAATTAACTCATAATGGACTGGTTGTATGTTTTAGTTAGATTATACGTCCATCTTGTGCGTGGGCGTCTAACGCTGCGATTGCCAGTATATGTTCTTCATTCCTGAATCCTATAGCTCCATCAGTCAACTGTCTGGTTAGCTGGTTAATAATATTTCATAAAATCTTAAATTATTACACACCCATTATGTCGGATTTCAATAACTAAATTTTAACGTTAGTTTAATCTTAAAGCTATAATCAGTACTGAGGTAAATTTTATTTTGTAACAATAAAAAATCCTAAAAATAGAGCCAACGTAAAAAATTCTAAAGAGGAAACAAAAATGTTCATCACATAAATATTTGTCCTGGGCGAGGATCAAACCCATGACCTTTAGTGCACAGGATGGAACACTACAGGCAATGGAACCCGTCTGAAATTTCTTTGTTCCAGTTTGAAATATGACGAAGGACTATGAAAACGGTAATGTGATTTAATATACTCAAATCGATTAATGGCAATGTTTTTGCGATGTCACGAATGCATATATAGTATAGACTGCGTCACTATAGACCAAAGAGACTTTATGTTCACCTGTCACCATATTATTGTTAGTATTCTAACAAAACCTTCATTATCTTTATATATTTAAAATGTATACTTTATATTTGTAATTTGTACAACCATAAATATCGGACATTTTTGAAATTTCAAGTAATAGAAAGCAGCTTTCTACAAATCATAAATAAAATACAAAAAATGTTTTTGTTTATAAGATTCGGAAAAAAATCCTTGCAAAATAGTTTTTTTTAATAAATCACTATGTTGATTAATTTATTTGTTATATCTTTCCTTGTATTACTCACGAATTCAATTTATTTTTTATCATTATCATACCAGCCATTGAAAGTCTAGCTGGACATAGGAATTTTCAAGAAAAGTGGTTTTTCGCCCATAACTGTTGCGCTGAGCAAGCGTGAGCGCTGAGCGTGTTGGCAACCAATCAATTTATTTACTTACTTTTTTCACAGATCCAAGGTATTTACCTAAAACAAAGAAGCATAATTGTATTAAATCTGAAAGTTAATAGTTACACATTTAAAATCTTTATAAAACTTACATCAGAATTGTTATGCCAAGACAAAATAAAAACTGAAAGAAAGCAAAGGCTATAAACTGAAATATTTTATTCATGAAACAGTACGATTAATTTACATTAAAAGGAAAAAGAAATTTATAAAGCAGCAAAGTTAGTAAAAAACATGAGGCTGAAACAGACCTTATGCTCCTCTGTTATAGTTTTTCTACGACCACTTAAGTACAGTTGAATTCAAAAGGCAGTCTTACTGTTCACTCTGTTTAAAACTTTACCCTTTGTGCTATTAAAGTTAAGAATGTTACGTATTCACTTGACGTTTGAAAAATGGCGGCTGAATTTAATTTAATTACATTGGTCTTTATTTTTATACTGCACTAGAACTTGAAGTAGTTAAAACGATATATGAGAATGAAACCATTAGGAGAGATATTAAACTACGATGATAGTACGACGGTATAAGAGTGTTTCATTATCATCATCTTAGGAGAAGGATATCAACCGATGAGTAAGAGATGATTGTATACGTTTTTCCTCAAACTTAAAATCAAATTTACTTTATTTTCAGCACTTCCAGTCACCAATAAAGTAAAATAATAATAAAAGATGAGTTCAATATTTCTTCCCAAGGAAAGGGGAACTTTAGCCATAATTGCCGCGCTGGGAAAGCGTGTTGGCAATTATACCATAACATGTACCAAGTATCGTAAGAGGCGGCTAAGGTACCAGAACCGACAGAAGGCGGTATATCCATCCAAAACAGTGGAGTTCAAATAAACAAGGCTGGGATGTGCAGCAGCATCCTCGTCATGAAAGCTACACTCTGCAATGGCCGCAAAACCTTCCTTACTTGGGGGTGACATATGTCAAATAGTAGATTTCTACAGCTTATGTGATGATGTAACATAAGCTGTAGAACATGTTTGTACATGCTAAAAACTATCAGTTGATCTCTAACTCATTGTAATTTTTACGAGCCCGAAGGCGCAGATGGTAGTGATTTTATCTTGTTCACCAAGGGTCGTTGGTTCGATTTACATCCAGAGCAAATATTTATATGATGTTATTTGTGTTTGTTCTGTGTCTGGGTGTTGAATATATGTATTCAAGTAGTATATTTGTGATTCCTCTGTTGTATGGGGTCCGTAACACAAGTGGTTTTGGGGACTTACCACGGAGTCAGGTCAATGTATGGTTGTGGGAATTTATTATTATTATTAATAAAGATAAAATTTCACTGTAGTAACTGGGCGAAGCAGGTAACCAGATAAGTAATAATACCAGATTGCGATGAGCATTTTACCTTACAATTACAATACTATTATTTTGGTAGTTCGAATGGCTTTTTCTTACTTATTTCTGATGCTAAAATGTACTTGTTTGTATAAATAAAGTCAGGCATACGACAACACAAACTAGTTTAAAGTAACTTCGGTACACTGCTGATAAAAATATTTGCAGTATCAACTGACCTATATCCACCCGATAATATAAACACGTCTCTCTCTGGCCCTCTCCCTGGAAATCTACAATCAGTCACACTACAAACAAATGTTTTTCGAAGAACAGTACACCGCGTTTGCCGGTGAACACATGAAGTTCCTGTCCCTTAGAGCGATAACCGGCGACCCTCATACGGTTGGGCTGTCTTTCCTCTTATGCAAAACTGAGTTTCATCCCCAATGTTGGCTAGATCAAGCCTTTAGAGGCGCCTTCGGGTTGAACTCGCTCAGAACCTGTGAAACCTGTGGGTTGACCGTAGCTAAACGCGTGGTCGCCACCACGGGGCACGCAGGTGGCTACGGGCTAACGAGTGACCTCGTCTTCTAGTTCGATGCCGACGGAACTGGTCGGAGTTGTCTATCAATAGGTTTTTCCGGCAAAAAGACTCAACTTTTTTACAAGATAGCATAAAATTGGGCAAAAGTTGATTATATTTTCATCATATTGTTCATGTTCAAAGCGACGATCTATCATGTTGTTTTGGTAAACAAATTATTACTATTTGTCCTTGGCCAAATTTATTTGGGGTCTTCTTCATCTATGTATACAACTTTTGATATGATTTGCAAAAGTAATTAGGGGTGGGTTGGGTGTGTATTTTAGGTTTCATTTTATAATCATAACATCATAACAGCTATTGACGGGCCCGATGGCGCAGATGGTAGTGATCCTGTCTTGTGCACCAGGGGTCGTGGGTTCGATTCCCACCCAGAGCAAATATTTATATGAAGATATTTGTGTTTGCTCTGTGTATGGGTCTAAAAATATATGTATTTAAGTAGTATATTTGTGATTCCTCTGTTGTCTGGCTTCCGTAACACAAGTGCTTTAAGCGACTTACCACGGAGTCAGGTCAATGTATGAGATGTTGTGGGAATTTATTATTATTATTATTTGAAGTCCACTGCTAGACATAGGTCTCTCCAAGAATGGGTGAATTTCGGGAAAGCTTGGTGTTAATTCCTAGCCTAGCGTCGCAATGTGAATACTGCTTGGTTGGTTCCTATTGTTGATCACGATCACCATATAGGCCTTTCCTCTAATGACACCTGGTACAAAATTACATACTATTCTTCTCTGCCCGTACCCCACATTTAAGAGTTAAAATGTTTGTAATGTAGCTAAAACACCAGTTTTAAATGTTAATATTACACAAAATTAACATTAAAATTCGAATTAGTAATGTACAGTAGGCAGGACTTTGTTATCGTGGGATTAGGTTATCCCCGCTTAATCCACACATTAAATATATATGTTTAGTTCACAT
Organism: Heortia vitessoides; assembly: GCA_020976665.1. Lineage (NCBI taxonomy): Eukaryota > Metazoa > Arthropoda > Insecta > Lepidoptera > Crambidae > Heortia > Heortia vitessoides. Next base: position 14,496,363 of record JACJUM010005602.1, on the reverse strand, counting down.
ACATCAACTTACACAGGTCGTAAAGTTAGGTAATAGGAATTTTTTTTTCATATTTTTGTATTTATTTGTAAATTATTATTTTTTAATTAAATTGAATTATCTTATCCTAATTAAAATAATAATAATAATAAATGTCAAATTACGTTTAAAGCAGGATAGACACTGTGGCCTGTAGCGCAGATTTTTTCTTTCACAGGCTATACAAGATGTTCTCTTTTTTTTGTGTATTCTGGTATGTAGAAATAATATTGTGTATTTTAAAAATTGTGAGGCTATATTGGGATGATTTAAATTTACAGTCACACTAACACTCACATGCATGACTACTCGCACACAAACAGTGCACACGCACACGTTCATGTACTTACCCTCTTACACAAACCGCGCACATACTTAAAGTCGTACTAACTCTTGTGTTTTCTTTGTCCACCAAGACGTTAAATTATATAGTATCCATTAAAGGATCGAGTAAATCATAACTCAAGGAGTGTGAGCCTGGAGATTTGTAACATTTGTGGAGAGAAATAATAAAATGCCTATTGTTATTATTATTTTGAGTTTGAATTTCTTGAAATACTTGAGGTGTTTAGTTACTAAAAAATTACCTAGGCCAAACAAACTTAAGGATTAATTCAGTTAAGAATTGCCGCTTTCAGTGCAGTAATATAAATGGTTTTTGGAAAGTCAAATGTTGTTAGAAATGACACCAGCTATTTGTATAAGGAACACCAATATAAACAACTTAGAAAGTTAAGAATATAGAAAAACAATCTCAACTGACAGTATAAATGAGTTAATTTGTTTGTTATCTCTTTACGCTCTCTCTCATCATCTTGAAACTTTAAATATATATAACTAGCTGTGCCCGCGACTTCGTCCGCGTGGAATAGTTTTTTGGGTACCATACCTATTTACTTCAAATTATATAAACTTTGAATGTCACGTTTATTTATATCGAATCAATGGCCTGAAAAATAAGTTTTAAGTTTCTAGCTCTAAAAATAGCGATCCATGCAAACAACTTTTCATCCCCCCTTGCAACCCCTTACAACCCTTATTTCGAGTTCAAAAATAGCCTATGTCCTTTCTTAAGGTCTAAAGATTGTCTATGCCAGATTTCATCAAAATCGGTTGAGAGGTTTAACCGGGAAAGCGTAACAGACAGACAGACAGACAGACAGACAGACAGACAGAGTTACTTTCGCATTTATAATATTAGTAGGGATTGGGAGTACGAAAAAGTAAGGGATTTACGATAACACACAATTTTGGTCAACTAATGGTGAAAAAAAATTTATGGATCGCTTTGAGCGATTTTAAAACAAGCTACCTGTTAAAACTAATCCAATTAAAATATCACAATCTGATAAAAAATCTCATATTCTCAAATAGATAATATTAAAAATGTTAAAGTGAGTTTGCTTGTTAACTCTGAATTCTTCATCCACTCAGCAAATACGATACGTAAGTTTTACGTACACAGATAATATTATTTTTTATTAATAATAATATTGCCTACTTTAAGACAAAGAGTTGCAGCGTTGCAGCAAAAGAGTACTGTTTCCATAATAAATTCTCGTAAGTGAAGCAGCAGGTCACCATCGTCATCATTGAAAATCCACTGCTGGACATAGGCCTCCCTAAGAAAGAAGGAATCCTGCCCTTGATTGCCGCGCTGGGCAAGCGTATTGTTAATCGCAAAGGTACTGCTGCAAAGCCACAGCTTTCGCGACATTTGAGCTACTCTATTTCGGATGGATATACCGCCATCTGTCGGGTCTTGTACTTTTTATGACACCTGATACAGAGGGAAGTACTATTCTACTCTGCTATGTACCTTACGGCCGATACTAGCTGCGGGTAAATGCTTGCAAATAATAAAATGTTCTATCATAACAAAAAAAAATATTTTTCGTCTTTTTTGTGATCGCGATTCTACGCAAACGATACTTAAAGTCTCAAATATAAATATTGCTTGGTATATTTAAACATTCTCTCTTACAAACGTATGATGTGACAAAATTACATTTTAAATTGGATTCTAAAGTCAATGTGATACAGATAAATTTGAAATAAACATTTCTCATTCGGGGAGTACTTTAAATTTCCTGCGACTGTTTGTTAAGCAAGCGGCCGACTGGATGCAATATTTCTTTTAAATTGATTGCATTTAAAATCACCATTGGACATTTTAACGAAGGAAATCAAACACGCTGAATGTTCGAGATAACTAATGATCAAAGGCTTCCTTTGCTCCCATTTGAAAGTTTCGCTTTGATGCAATAATTTAGATTTTTATTTACTGATATATATATTTCATCACAGATTAAAAATAAATTGTCTATATAACTTTTTTAATATATTAATTTAAAACTGATATACATAAATAAATCACACTTATATACCATCGGCTTGGGAAGTGACTATTAATCTACACTTGGGCATTTGGTATACCTCTCTCGCTTTCTTTGCACACACGCATAAGTACTTACATACACGCTCGTTTTTCGATGGCACGTGAGCCTTCAATAAGTCTTCTTACTGGTAAAAGTATGCTCGTTTATGTCGTCCTATATCCTATATATTTGTGTAGTCAATATACTTTCATCTATCCTTTCTACATGTCCAAACCATATCAACATTCCTTTCTCTATTATTGTCACAACACCATCTTTTACATTATATGGATCTCTTATTAGATGTTTGTTTAATCTCACACTATTCTTGTATATATATCCTAAGCTCACATCGTATATTGAAATCTGTAAAACTAATATAGGAATTTATCAGTATTTCTTTAGAGGACGTAAAACAAACTAAAATATTCCAAAATAATTGTTTGTAATCTTTGTGCATAAAAATTATGTGTCACAATGTTTGCCGGAATGAACTTCTTAAAAACTGAACAGAATTTAATTAACGTTTACTTACTGTGTATAATTTGATCTAATTCGAGAGATAGGTTAGTCTATATTTTCATTAATAGAGGCAATAGTTTGTTTCATCATCATACAAGCCATTAGAAATCCAATACTGGACATAGGTCTCCCCAAGAAATCCTGTTGGCAATCGCAGAGCGCAACTTTCGCAACGGGGATGCTGCTGCCCATCCCCTCCTTGTGCATTTCAGCTACCCTGTTCCGGATGGATATACCGCTATTTGCCGGATCTAGTACCTTAGTCGCTTTTTACGACACCTGGTGCAGTAGGAGGTATTATTCTAGGAGGTATTACTCTGGAGGCCTATGTCCAGCTGTGGACTTCCATTGCTATAATAATGAATATATTTGATATTTATTTTGAAGAAATCTGCGGAGTTTGTTTAGTCATATACATATATGTATATATATATATATATATATATATATATGTAATATATCATAAATGTTAAAGTAGATCATTCATTGGAACCAGACTGCTCTATACTATATTATCAATACTGAATGACAATAATGTAGATTCCCCATAAAAGCACATACTAGGAAGTAAGTGACTTACCAACTTATGTATGACACACCAAGCGAACTTTCGAACTTTTCTACCTCACAAACTTTATTTAGCGATGTCCATATCGCACAGAGAACTTTTTCACATATTCCAATAATATTTCAAATGTTTATAGTAGCTCTGTAAATAATGTGAAATTTTCAAGTAAACAAAAAACCAATTAGCCATGATACGATATACTATCTTTTTGTCTTCAATACTCTTGACCCGATGACCCTACGGAAAAATTACAGTTACTTGCACAATTACTCTAAGAATAAACTGAAAATAGAGAAGACTAAATGCTTTTTTTGAACTAAAAGTATTGCAGATTTACTATACAAACCACCAGAAAGTAATCACCCAGAAAAACTGGTTGTTATAAAGACCTATAAATACCAAGTGGTTTGCATTAATAGAACCCATAACGGCGTCGACGATGTAACTCTTTGTCTTAAAGAAGGCAATATTATTATTAACGCTACAACATTTAAATGCTGCTTTAGATCGCTACCATAATAGGCTTCGAGCGTTTGATCAGTCTGTATGCTGAGAAAATTCGATACATTTCTCAGCACTTGTACTACGGATATTAGACAACAGAGAAAAAAATTATATTATACTTACATGTTACGTATATAAATGTTTGTACCGGCAGAGTAGAATAGTGCCTCTGTGTACCAGGTGTTGTTATGAAACGGCTGAAATACCGGAACTGACAGACAGCGGTATATTTATCCAAAATACTGTCGGTCAAATGCAACAGGGTGGGAATAGGCAGGCAGCAGCATTGAATTTATGTATTGCAATTGCCACTACACCTGCATAGCGCGGCAATTATGAAAAGAAATCCCCTTTCTTAGGAGGCCTATTTCTATCAGTAGACGTTTTAGAACTGATGATAATGGTAATGATAATGATTATCATGGGTGCAGATAAACTATAATAATATAGACTATTAGTATACTATATTCTTATATACACTAATATAGACCAAATGGAATCCTGTAGAACGTATTTAATAACACATAATATATGTGCTAGATGAATGTAAATTCATAAGAAAATACTTGTTTTATTAACCAATTAAAGATATAAAAATAAATAATTGAAATTTAAATAAGCTAAATATTCCTTTTTCTAGATTACAATTAGTTTCATCCAGTCCTTACAACATAGCAATAAAATTTAATAATTATATCCTAATTAGTAAAAATCAAGATTTTCCAAAACTATTTATAAAACTTAAGAAATCTTCCTAATAAAAAAATGTTATTATAATATACTAAAGTTTTTTGGTGATGTAGAAAACGCTAAATAGCATTAACTTCAACAACTCTTTCACTTCATAATTATAATTATTAAATAACCAATGTATCTATGCTGTATTTTGTGTAAATATCTAATGAAAAATTCAAATATTGTAATCAGTTTTATTAAAGATTAAATGTAAATTTATTGTTAACAAATTTTATTGTCTACTTGATTTTATAAATTGAATATTATTAGTAAATCTAGCTAGTAGTTAGTTCTTACATATTGCAATGCCCTTGCATGGCGTCACATAAAACTCTCTTTTATATTATATAGCAGTAACCGCGACTTCGTCCGCGTGAAATAGATTTTTCGGTACTATACTTTTTTTACCTTAACTTATATAAACTTTGGATGTCACGTTTATTTATATCGAATCAATGGCATGAAAAATAAGTTTCTGGCTTTTAAAATAGTGATGCTTCCATTAAACTTTTCATCCCCTTTTTCGACCCCTTACAACCCTTATTTCGAATTAAAAAATAGCCTGTGTCCTTTCTCAGAGGCTTAAGTTTCAGAGGAAAAGCGTAACAGACAGACAGAGTTACTTTTTCATTTATAATATTAGTAGGGATTTTGCCCACCATGGTCATGTAATGTGACATGCAATAAATTAATTTGAATTTAAAATCACTGCATTTGGCGTAAAAATAGGAATGTTAGCGCATCTGTTATCGAGCTTGTCACTAAAGTAATAACATTACAATGTTAAACGCGAGTAGAATACAGATTAAAAATCCGACTTGTAACTTTTCAGCCCCTCAACGAATTATGATGGATCCACGCACTAAAAACCCAAGGGACACCCGAATTTTTATCTCAATTATAAAAGAAATTCCAATGGACCAATATATAAAAAAACGACGAATCCATGAATAAATTATGTAAAAAATGTTAAAATTTAGGTACCGTCTGTTATAACTCCCCTTTCACGTCGTAACCTATTTCAGAGGAGATTTCAACGTGTGCTCTCAAAATTCCGTCTGAAAAGTTTACTTGATATTTTTCAGGCAATATTTTAGTGATATTTAAATTGCGTTCTTCGCTCGTAATTTAGAAAGTTCCAGAATATAGCGTGCTATGAGCAATTTTTCTTTCAAGTTAGTCTCTTGCATAATAGGATGGCTCTTAGTAGAAACTAGATATTGGAATTGTAAAGTGTTTTCATGATACTTTATAAAATATATTTATATATTTTCAGTAATTAGTAGAATCATTTAACAAACTATATTAATTATCAAGCTTACATTGTTGTTAATAAGGCCTTTTCTCAACACTTGGATATTAGACAACAGACAAAAGCAAGTATTACACTTAATTGATAATAATTATATAAATATTTGATTTCAGTGAGGTACCCGCAGAGTAGAATAGTACCTCCCTCGACCCTGTACTATCTGTCTTAAGATGCAACTAAGATACCGGAACAGATAGAAGGCGGTAGCTTAAATGCACAAGGCAGGGATGGGAAGCAGCCCGTCCCCGTTACGAAAGCTGCAATCTGCGATTGTCAGCGCGGCAAACACGAGCTAAAATTCCCCTTTTTTGTGAAGGTATATGTCCAGTAGTGGACTTCCAAAAGCTGATATAATGATCGCTGTTAAGTTGAAAAGGCAGTTTATTTACTGAACAGCTTCAGGTCGCATGCTTGACATCACGCTAGTAATCTTTCCAGTTTTAGTCCAAATTTAAATATTTATTTGCTATCCAAGTGTATGTACAATTATATTGGTCTTATAACTTCGATGCCTTAAAGTTCCAGTAATCGATCTACATTTGCAAACTGAACGTTTCGGTAACTCTTTCCTGTAATTATTTGTTAGAAAAATAATAACAACTTCCAAGACATGAGAAATTTTTAATATTAAATTTTATCTAGTTAAATGAAACCGCCTCATATCTATCTGAAATTCTATATCAAAAGAAGCACTGACATTGACGGTTTTCCGCGGCCCAATATTTTCACTAAGTAATCTAATTTATACCCTATTCCAAATAGCCGAGATCCTTTTTTTAATCGCTCAATTGTAAGATGAGCCAACGTTCAAAGTGCGCTCAGACGGTAAATTTACGATTACCTTAAATCTATTATGTTGTAAACGCTATTTAAGCATGAATGGATTTTTACTTCATTATATTCAGAGTTAAGTTCAATCACCTTTTGTTAGCCAAACTAGGGTTCATTTATAATAAAAAGGAAGTGTTTTTGAGGTAAATAAACATTATACAAATATTGGTTTGGTATAAAGACTACCAAATGAAACTGATTCTTCAGAAAAGCAAGCAAATTGAAAATTTGTTCTGTCTCTGTATTAAATATATGTGTTTAAGTACTATATTTGTGATTCCTCTGTTGTCTGATGTCCGTGTATCACTTGTGTTATATGAATTGGTATTGAATGACGGGTCCGATGACGCAGATAGCAGTGATTTTGTCTTATGCGCCAAAAGTCGTGGGTTCGATCCCCACCCATGACAAATATTTATATGAGGATATTATGTTTGTTCTGTGTCTAGGTGTTAAATTTGTGTATTGAAGTAGAATATTTGTGATTCCTCTACTGTCTGATGTCCATAACATAATTGCTTCAAGAGACTTATGACGGAATCACGTCAATGTATGAGATGTAGAAATTAATACAAAAAAACTAAATAAATGTATCATACTTTTTTGCTATTGGGGTGAGATTGTGAACTACGAAGACCATAAAAGGAGGAGTTTGCCCATAATTTTGTCGCACTGGGCAATCATGGTAATCAATCGTAGAGCGCAGGTTCGCAACGGGAACACTGCTGTCCACTGCCGCCTGTAGCATTTGAGCTAGCATACCTCAGTTGTCGGCACTTAAAACACCTGAAACAGGTGGATTTACTATTTTAATCTGTTTGTCTATCAGTTTTTTTTTAATCGGTAATTAAATTGTGTTTGATGACAGAAATAGTTGAAAATGAGATACCAATGCAGATAACTTTGCACGAGGTCTACTTCATGTAACCGTGAGAATTTCAGTAAAACTACTTGGTAATCAGTTATTATATTTTCATTTAATAATTTGTTTCAGCATGGTCTTTATACAATGGTACATGACAACATGCGGGCTATTAAATCTTCTATCTTTGCTAAAACTATTCTATCTTTTGTTAATATAGAATATTAAAGCTAAATTAAAAAACAAAATTAATATAAGCTCTATTAGAGAAAATAATAAACTCACCTTAATGATTAACGACGTTCATTTTAGTTTATGATAGAATGTGAGTACCTATAGTTGAATACAAAGAAGCTAAGTAAATCACACGGGAAATTTGTAACATCTTTCATCATCGATGTCAACTTACATATTGTCATTGTGAACTAGCGGCCCGCCCTGATTTCATCCTGTTATATATTAATAAAATTCCATTCCATTACCACAGAAATTTAAATCCTATTCTTAGATTAGACCTTTATTTATTGAACCAAGTCAACAAACAATCACTGCCTATAGCCGCTCGTTGTATCACAAGGATATCATTGGCACGGTGCCAAGCTTATGACTTTAAGATGTTATGTCACACTTATCAGTAATTTAACTGCCTCTCTCACCCTTCAAACCGAAACACAGTGAACACTGGTATTTGGTGAAAGATATAGGTGAGAAGATTTTGCCGTGAGGTACTGGCAGAGTAGAATAGTACCTTCCCCTGTACCAGATGTCTTAAAAGACGACTAGGGTACCAGAACCAACAGATGGCGGTATATCCACCTGATACAAAGCAGCTCAAATGCACAGGATGAGGATGGTCAGCAGCATCCCCGTCGTGAAAACTGCCCTCTGCGATTGACAAAACGCTTGCCCAGCGCGGTAATTATGGGCAGGAAACGTCCTTTCTTGGTAAGGAATTTCAAAGGCTGGTATGATGATGATGATAGGTGAGAGCGACATACTAATGCAAAGTATTCTTAATGTAAATCGATAATTCTACTTAGCTCATATACAAATCTAGTCCTGGCAATTTCAAATACAAAAAGAAAGAACTATCCAATGTAGTGAAGTTCAAGAGCCATACGCATGCATACATTTCGACCATTTATTCATTTATAAACTATTCGTGCGCGAGTACATACATAGTTATGCAGTTCAGAGAAACTGTTATTTTACCAGTAACATACATCGTTTTTTAATAACTAAACTACAACTATTCGAAAAATCATGTCGATTTTGTACAAAAGAAACTATTGCATAAAAACCTTTCATATATCTGGGATAAAAATACACGCATAACTCTGGAACGACTGCTCCAAATTGGACTATTCTTTTTGTGTTGTTTGTAATTTTTACGACTGGATTTTTACAGGATAAACGGGAACTGGAAAATTTCATGAAAAATTTGAAATAGATAAAATATCTATGGAGATGAAAACGATGTGAGAGGATGCGGTAGATCTTATACAAAGGCCGTCTGCATTTATTTCTCACTCTTATCTATTTATACCGCCAAATAGAAGTATTTTCAATGCTGGGTTTTAGTTTGAAGGATAAAAGAGGCAGCGAAATTAACAGGTAAGTAATGTGATGATATATTCTTCAAGTCACGAAATTCATCACATCTACATTCTATCACACCGATTGTATGATAGTTTATCGACCTAGCCTTATAAAATAATGTACAGAATAATGTTTAATAATGTTATTATGTACCAGAACAAAGTTTGGACGGACCATAAACAGATAAAAAAATGGATTAACATTATACTAGCCTTTAATCTATCACTGCATTAAATGTTAATAGATCTTTTACAAAATCCTTACAAACCAAAAAATATCTTTAGAATTTGAACCAATGAAGATATTATGGACCGTAACGTGTCAAACTTGTGACATTGTCTAACTTATTCTGTACTCACCATTAAATAAATACCTAAATCCACATGACTTGTCACAGGGTTAAATCATTTATACAAATTGTGAACGTAAGAAATTACTTAGTCGTTGAGAATAATGACAGTAAAATTTATTTGTCACTTTTCCCGTTGCTGCGGATTCTTGCGTAACTAAATTATCTACTGGGTCGCTGAAGCCTCGGCTTACTTCAGAATTTGTTCCTCAAAATAATAAAATTTCGTTTCGGAGATCTCACGAAACAAGTTTGGTGATTGGTATAAGTTAGATGCTTGAGTTGGCTACAGATATAAAATTTGAATCGGCAATTAATGTTTAAATTTCATGTAAGGTTCAATTTTGCTTATAGCGAAATGGATTTTAAAATTTGTTTGCACATTTATCGCTTGATTTTAAGTCAGAAAAGTGTACAGAATAGTGGGATATATAGATTTAAATTCTTAAGGGTTACTTAGATCGTACATTATTGCGATAAAAAATAATTATATGCGGTATAAATTTGATTTATCTCAAAATCAAAAGATATATACGAATGAAAATACAAAAATGCAAAAATATAAATACAAAAATGCTATACTAAGATAATTTATATTAGTATAAAAGTTACAATTTTGGTGGCATAGTTACATGATGTGAAAAATACATTTACAGGAGTAAAAAGAAAAAATCAAATTCAATTAAAGCATTTAAAAAACGTTCTAAAAATTAGCTCAAGTTTAAGTTTGTTTTTGATAAGATTTTTCTAAGAGAATTATAAACTGAATGCGGTTAGCAACTGAGCCTGTCACAAACCATATGACATTTAAGATTTAGTGTATCATCTCGGCCTCGGTTCGGTTGGCTCACATCAATCGTTTTAAAAAGGTTGCCGCATAATCAAATACACATACATGCTTTTAAACTGCGTTTTTAAAGAAAATATAAACAATTCTATATAAACGCTCTCATAAGGCGTTTTAATCCCATACTTGGGGCTCTAAACTACTCCTATCTGTCTGTAAATAAGATTTTTTTGTTACTAACTTTCTTATCCATTTGATATGACTCTAAAAATAATTATTGAATTTAGTAGAGACATTCTTCGGCTATGTGCGTTAATACATTTTGACAATTAATTTTTTATTATATGGATAATTCCGAGTACAAATGTTGTATTTCTACTCTTGATATTAACATGCAGTATTGCATTGATACATATCAATCTGTAAATATGAAGTAAAAAAGGAAATCGTTTCCCGTTAGTCTTCTATGACTTGGGCAATTCGCTTAATTAACCAAACCAACCAAGCATTCATCATCTTTGCCGTCATAATTCCTTCCGTGCCGATTCCGAAATTCAACTTGATACTTGAGCGTACAAAATGAGTGGGACGCCTTACCAATTAGAGAAAGTGTGTCCAACCAAACTTTAAGTTAAATATAAGTTCACAATTAAATTACGATAGACAACGAAACCTTATTTAAGTGGAAATTTAAAATAAAAATTAGTTTCGTTTTTAGGAAGGAAAGTGAAATATTATTAACATTTATGTTTGCTTAAATTAATTATGCTGATGTTTCAGACGCCTTTCAAGGACATTTTCCAAAAGAATTTACGTGTACTAATTTAAAATATATAAATGGTTTAACTAACTGCGCTTCGAAACAGAAGATCTGGTAATCTTAGTGAGAATTGACGTTAAAATTCTAGCATTAAATAACGTTTTCGAAAAAAAATCATGGGCGGCACAAGTATTTTTATCATTATAAAATCATAACCAACCCATGTATTCTACATAGCAATGGTATATAATAAAAATAACAATCATCCTAAAATATAAATTAGATATTTTACCTAAAATATAAATTTTCTGATTAAAATTTAATCCAAAAACTCGCTATTGTTGATGAAGATAGCTGCAGACATAATTTCAAAATATTTCATATGTATGTATTTGTTTTTCATGTACAAAAAAAAACATGATTGAATTAAAAATTAATTTTACCTAGATAAAGTTCCAGTGGATAACTACATCCATATTTTTCTATAATTTTATGCAAAAACATTATAAATTAAATATCTTTTTGGTGTTTAAGCAAAAATATAAAATCCTGTTCAGTTCACATAATAAAGTAAAATAGGTGCCAAGCGGTTTAGAGGCAGTTTTCATAGTAGTTTCTATTATAAATGGTCTTTTATCTTCTCATACTTTGCAATTCAATTGATTTTTAAGTTCTCTTTAGTTTTACTGAGGTAAAAAAACTAGCTTTCTTTACATTCTTAAATATTGCTAGAAATTTAGTTTGCATTAAATTCACGCGGGAATATTATCATAAATATTTGTATAATTAGACTTTACTTTTATTAATATTACAAACGAGCATTGTTAAATTAAAAATAATAAAATAGCTTTATAATTATTTACTCGTTGTTTAATAATAAAGTTAATTATGTATTATACAGGCTAATTTGTAAAACACGAAAATAAAGATGCAGAAGGCCGCTAGTAGACCAGAAACGTAATGAGGCTGTCTACACTCTATAAAAATTATAAAACTTTAGCAGTACAACACCGTATACTAAGCTGAATGGAGCAATAATAAATTCATAGCGACAATTACAAATGTAAACTCTGTCTTTAACTCAGAGCCGTTTCGCACTAATACAGAAACAAAATGTACTGCAAGTGCTTTCATTTCAAAACTGGAACAAACGAGTTGGGGGAATTCAAAACTTTTTATGAGCACCGGCATTGAGACGAGAATTTTGCGTGTAGTAGTTTCTGTATCGAGTTGGCTAATGAACGTTCAAGATACAAAGTTCCGCATATTGGTGCAATTACATTTGTAACTGCGGGCGCTTGTATGAACATTCGGCAAGTTTAGAACTTTAGGACACTTTACGGTCTTAATGTACTAAAGCTGGCTCGTACTCGCTTATTGTAGTGGTAGCCATTTAAATAACATTAATCTTAGCTACGAGATTATGTTACTTAGTGCTGTTTTACGGAGCAGTTATGGAGACACTAGGAATAATTATAGTAAGCTTTATTGCACTCTAGCAATAATAAATAAAACATGAATTTAGTAAACTAGGACTAAATGTATACTTTTATTGTACTGATACATTTTTCAGAATATTAAGAAGTTTAGTATTTTTAAACAGTGGGATACCGGTGGAGTAGAAAAGTACCTCCCTTTGTACCAGGTGTCGTGAGAGGCGGCTGAGGTACCGGGACCGATAGATGGTGGTATAACCATCCGAAGCAGCTCAAATACTAGTGGGTTGGGGATGGGCAGCAGCATTTCCGTTGTGAAAGTTGCGCTCTGCAATTGCCACCACGTTTGCCCAGTGCGGCAACTATGGGCAAGATTCCCCCTATATTTTGGGACGCATATATCCAATAGTAGACTTTCTGTAGCTGATATGATGATGATAATTACTTTTAAAATGGTAGACAAAGGTCACAGACTTTAAAATGTCTTCAATATTTCAAAGTAAGAAAAAAATAAAGTTCACATTAGTGCAATAAATCATCTAGAAAAATACTTTGATAAAATATTCAGATAATCAATCATCTTTTTTAATGCTTAGACGCAAACATATTCAAATGTGATTGGACTTTTTCTCATTCAACTTTACGAAATATAACAAACATAGCACTTAAGAAAATCGATGTAAAAACGAAGAGCCATATAACATACTTATACGATCAAAGCAAATAATATTTCAGGGCAAAATTTCCATACGGCTAATGTAAGTGATACATATAGAAAGGGACCAAGGAGAGTTCCTTGAGGGACCCTTTTAGTGGGTAGCTATAAATCAGGTCCTAATGGAGTGTGTAAGGTTGCTTGGGACTATACTTCCGAATTTTAGAATGACCAGAGGGAAAGTGGTTAAAATATACTGACGAGTAATATAAAAAGTCGCTTGCACATTATTTACAATACTTTCAATATTCTGTCACATATGTATTTATATTATAAAGTGTTTACTAAAAATGGTAAACAGATATAAGTTTTATTCACATCGTTAAACAATATAGACCGAAAATATATACAGTTTACAGTAATCTAATGTCTATAATCGCATACTCGTTAGCAATATCGTTTGTAAAAACACATTATTATCATAAACCCACTTCAAAACAAATTTAATCGTCTTACCGACTCAATTTAATAGAATAAGGATTTTATAACGACATCCATTATTACTAAAATTTAAAGTTTCCCAAATAAATGTGGTTTATTAGAGTTCTAGTGTACCGAAGTTCAATTCTTAAATTGATTAAACTAAAACATCAAAGGTTGAATTTTAAGAATTGCAAATATTTTGTATTTTGTCCTGATTTAGAGATAAGTCCATTAAAGCACTTGTAATTTGAATTATACTACAGAAGAATCCAACACAGTATAAACACAGATATATAAATATACCCCATAAAAGTATAAATGTAAAAAAAGGAGGCCGAGCTCAAATGCGTGGTTGTCGGCTTTTCCGACAAAAGAATGGATACTTAAATAGGTGCCAAGTTCTGTAGATAATTTTCAAATTTACTAATAAGAACATACAATATTGTAAAATTAAGTTATAAGAAGGCTCTAGATTTAAATATCTGGAAGACTAGCGAGAGAGAAGCCAAAAGTACTTTTTTAAGCTCAAATTAATAACGAGTTCAAAAAGACAATTGAACAAGCAAACAGAAATTATACGTCTCGTCTAAGCATAGTGCATGTGCTTTAAATTTCTATAAACTGAGTTCCAGTCACGAGCGAACCATCAAGGCACAACTTATCGAAAAGTTCTTTCCGCGCTCAAACTCTCAAGCTTGTTTTAAATTCAGGTCTAATTAATAGCACTTCGGGCAATTTGGAGTAATTCACATTTAATATTGAAAAAGATTACGGTCCCAGTTGGTTCCACATCAGGGTATGGGGGTTTAAAAGAAAAACTACAATTTGAGAAGTGTTGCCCTAAACGAGGCGGAGAGTTAAGTGGTTATTCTTCATAATACGAAAAGTTTGGCAGTTATGCGGAAAAGAAGCTAGAAAGTGTCTTTAAAAAAAGTATGTAACGATATTAAAAACGGTTACACAAAATGATATTTTATTCCAAGTGAACGTAAGTCGTTTATGTGAAAACGTGTACCTTTGTAGATGTGCTTATATTGTTATGTGCTGTTCATGATCAAATTATAAAGTAAATATTCTGTATAACACTTTTGGAGCTCATGGGATCAGCTACTTTTATCTAGTACATGTTACAATATTATCAATAAAAATAGAAAGTAATATCATTCGCACACATAAAATGTATATTAGTGGATATATCTATATAGATACATTTCGTTTAAAAGCAATTATTATAATATCAAACAAGTTTAAAGCTTTTAATTAAAACTTTCCAAATAAGGTTCTATTAAATTTAATCTGAATAAGGTCTTCTAAAATCTATAATATTACATTGAAAAATATTTTAGTTTTTGCTATATGTTCTTACTCTAAATTTTAACCAAAACTATATTTAACTAGTGAGAATTGTATCATAACACAATCCTTTTTACTTAATCCCTAGCCGTTTTCGGCAACAAAACAATTTAATTCACACTATCAGTTCGCCACAGAGTAAATGGAATGCTTGGAGAATGAGTCATAAACTCACCCAATACCATAAAATCTACTCTTAATTTTGTGTAGCGAGGTGAAAACGATGTTGCCGCACCAACAGAATTAATAATTTAGCCTAATAACATCTACTTTAGAGAAGAGAGCGGAAATTTTGGAAATTAAACTCGTGGCTGGGTGAAAGGGGAGGGCAACGGTGACACTTAAATTAAAGCAAGTTAATGGGTTGATAACAAAGGAGTGCGGGTTTGGCACTGTGATCGAGGTTGGGAAAGGATGTTCTATTAATTCAGATAATGAACATTCAACGTTCAATGTTAATTGATTTTTAAAATTGATTTCATTTGTTTCGTCGTGTCGAGCTCGGGTACCATCATCATCACATTTGTCTATTTATATTGGATACCATTGGTTTCTTCATAAAAAATAACCAGTTCTTCCAAAGTAATGACACACCTCTTAATATTGTATCAAATTCTGATGAACGTGCCAGAGAGGCTGGTACTGATGCCGACCCCAGGCGAAGACGACGTCACGGACTAATAAGAGTAGCGCACCTGCGCTGAATACCTCTCACCTCAAAAAAGGCACTGATGCGTGCATACCCTCCAAGGAGGAACTAGGCTTGAGGCCGTGAAAGGGGCTGCTACGGAATAGGTACTATGATGACATGCTTTGCAGCTCCAGGTGCCCAGTCTAAATTGCAGTGCGATTGCTAGGGCGGGGTTTTAGGCGGTAGGTGTTGGTTGTACAACCAGTGAGTCAGTGAGTAAATGAGTATTTACCCGCTCACAAAAAAAAGTTAATAAAATGTCTTAAGTTATTAAGGTAATTCAATGAGAGGGTGAGATTCAGTGTCGTCGATTTGCATTAACTTTCTGACTATTCTGTAAATGAATTCACTTAAATTCATGTAAATGCGTTTACTAAAACTCGTGTAAATGCATTCACTTAAATCTAATAATCTTAGACTGAAGAAGAGGTGATGAGAGACTTTAGTTATTATAGACCCTCATTAGTTTTCCATTCAATCTACGTTCCCATTTTTTTATTCATTCCTTCCTATGCGTGTTTCATGCCAATAAATGGCTGACTATCTATAACTTTTCCAGTTCAATAGACAATGGTAGCGTCATGTTAGCTGTCAGAGTGATTCATACAGGCGACGTTGCCTAAAAAGTTAAGGCAAATAGCTAGCGTAAGCTCGATACTTACACACGTGTCCAAATCTTTTTGTGGTAGGATAAATTGGGTTCGAACGAGAAAAATGCCAATGAATATTTATAAAAGTGTTTGGAAAGAAATACTACTGATTTTGGGATCAGATTTAGGTCGGCGCGATACCACAACCGCAGCCACACTTGAATATTTTACCACCGTTCGGCTCTAGTGGCACAATGGAAGCCAACAACAGCGTTTGAATAAAATAAACTGTTGTTCTTTTGAGAAAGATCTGTTACTTACAACTTTATATATATTAGCTATTTTATAGTATCTTAAAATAGAAGTTAAATATTTAGTAATTTTGCATAGTACTATAATATAATATACAATATTAATATTTTTAGAATTGTATAATTGAATAGTCCTTTTGAGGAAAATTGTAAATGAAACTTTGCCTTCACTGTCAGATAGTATTAAATGTAAAGATAAGAAGTTAATTTTATTTGACATAATATGAATGACAGGAAAATAATTAAGATTACAATTGAAATGAATTATATTTCAATGAAACATATACTTACAAATAAATAACTTATATTATATAACATAATAATCATACATAAAATCACACAACAATTCACACCATCAATTAGGATAGCCTAATTTATAAATATCGATTAAAGAACTTGTGTTATAGACATCAGTCAACAGAACAATCATAAATATATATTTGAAAATACAGAAAAATCATAAATTTTCTTGACATAAATGTTTGTTCTGGTTGGGGATCGAACCCTTGACCTACGGCAAGACAGTATCATTACCATCTGCGCCATCGGGCCCGTCATAAATAATAATAAACTTGACAACTTCCTACACACGTGATGTCTTAGAATTAAGTCACGCGCGCCTTGTAATAACTGTTTGTGGTTGCTATTCTTGTGCATAATAAAAATTTGCATATTTTAGAAATAGGGGTTTCGTGAATTGTGTTTTTTAGTCGTCTCTTTGATAAAATGCAAATATTTCATTAGCGAAGTAATATTACAGCTCAAGGCATTAGTGATATTGCTGGTTGAGGTCTCGGCGACCCCACCAAGGTGACACATAATATTTATCGCCACCAGTATGTTCTCGCAGTCAATTTACTGCAGGGTCGCATAATGAACCTGCAGTTAACTTAGTTTTACGCGGTTCATTTAGCTCGCCTGCCGTACTCAAATGAAACGTTTGTTTTGAGAAATAATTATAGATATATAGCCTTGGGGTACCAGAACAGAACAATAGCATCCGGTGTCGAAAGAAAACACTGAGTTACCTGATCATAACTCAATCTGGCACAACATAACTCAAAGTGAGGATAGGCAGCAGCATTTCTAAAGCTGCGCGATTGCCAGAACTCTTGGCTATTGCGGCAGTATTAATCTTTTCTTGGGCAGGACTATGTCCCACAGTATTTATATATATAATTTACTACAACCTTTCAACATTCAGTAATACTTGTATTAATTTGCCGTAGCTGACTGTGGTCCAAATCCAGTGACTTGCCCAAGCAATTGGTAGGAAAGAACCAACACATTGTAGTGTCACACGTTCCACAGTATATATAATGTCTGGTATTATAAGGACATAAACAAAAATAATTAACTCGAATGTTAATATATATCTCACTCATCTGTGTATTAAATTTTTAGTAAAATAAAGACTTTTTCTTGCAACCATAATCTAATAATAGACTTATAAAAAGCTATATTTCTTACATGAGAATCGTCCAAACATCTATGCGTCTAAGATTTATATAAACAAACATATAGTTTTTACAAAATTTACTAGTATCTATAATTATTTCAAAGTCATAGATGTGCAGTAGAAGTAACAAAAAGTAAGTATTTTCAACCAAGTTTTCTCTTTTGGCTTGTTAATAACTATAGTACCCGTATCGAGTAATTTTGAATAAAAGTCATATTAGAATCTAAATAAATAATAAATGCCCACAACATCACATATATTAAATTGATTCCGTGAGAAATCGCTTAAAACACTTGTACCACGGCCATCAGATAACAGAGTATTCCAAAAGATAGTACATAAATGTATATATTTAATATCCAGACACAAAACAAACATAATTATCTTCTTATAAATATTTGTTCTGGATGGAGATCGAACCCACGACCTTTGCCACACAAGATAGGATCACTACCATCTATGCCAACGGGTCCGTCGACGATCTATGAATAAAATTACTATTATCAAATTTCATATGCATTTACTGCGTTTATTTATACAAATATGTATGCCACGTTTATTTATTTTGTATATATATTGCCTGCACCACTATAAATATATATATTTTTCAGTTTTGTGTAATGGTTGACTGGGAGATAATGCCATCTGGCATTAAGTCCGCCATTTGTACATTTTGTAACATTTTGTGCAATAAAGTTAAATAAATAAAATAAATCAATAACACTAAAAACCTATATGAGTCCACACACTTTAATAAATGTACAGATAGGTTATTCATTAAAACTACTTCAACCAACCTTTAGAATGATGATATAGATATGAAACAACGCAACAAATTTGATCCCAATTAATCACAGAATATGCGTCGCAAACTTTCTGAATTTGATTGTGAAGCCAAAAACATGTATCATGTCAAATTTTCGGGCTGAATCTTCGCAAACTTCAATATTACCGTCAAGAGTATCCAATTAAACTGCGTACACGCGCTGCGAGAATTTGAGTCAGCTTGTTTCAGTTTGGTGAGGCACGGTACAGAGTTGGAGTAAGGGGTAATGTATGGTTTCGATGAAAAATATCTCAATTTAACTTAAACTGTTCTTAAAGCTGTTAATAGAGGAATGAAATCACACTATGGAATAATGCCGTGAGGTACCAGCAGAGTAGAATAGTACCTTCCACTGCACCAGGTATCGTAAGAGGCAACTAAGGTACCAGAACCGACAGATGGCTGTATATCCATCCGGAACAGTGCAGCTAAAATCTACTGGGTGGGGATAGGCAGCAGAATCCAACATGCTTGCCCAGCGCAGCAATTATGGGCAAAAAACCTTCTTTCTTGGAGAGGCCTATGTCCAGTAATGGCCTTTAAATGGCTGGTATGATGATGGAATTAACTTATTAGACAATTTTTTTTTATTTATTTAACTTTATTGCACAAAATGTTACAAAATGTACAAATGGCGGACTTAATGCCAGATGGCATTATCTCCCAGTCAACCATTAGACAAACAATTAACTTATTAGACAAATCAGCCGTATATAGTCCATGATGTTGGACATAGACCTCCTCTTCAATGCTGGGCAGGCGTTGTGGCCATCGCAGAACGTGGTTTTGCGACGGGGATGTTGCACATCTTCATCCTATGGATATACCGCCATCTGTCGGATCTGATACATCAGTCGCCTCTTATAACACCTGGTCCAGAGGTAAATATTCTTCCACTTCCCCGGTACCTCAAATCAAGCATTAAAATTATTACACAAAAATTTTTGGTCATCATTACATTCTCTTCTTTTCAATTTAACTACAAAAACCAAAGTCCACTAGTCCACTAGCTGAGCCCGCGACTTCGTCCGCGTGCAGTAGTTTCTCTGGGCACCATACTTTTTTACTTTAACTTATATAAACTTTGAATGTTATATTTATTTAGATATACAAATCAATAGCTTAAATAATAAGTTTTAAGCTTCTAGCTTTAACAATAGCGATACTTCGATACAACTTTTCATCCCCATTTGACCTTTTATTTGTCGAATGAAAAACGAGCCTGTCCTTTCTAAGGCTTAGGACTATCTGTGTACCAAATTTCATTTAAATAGGTATTTCAGTAGTTTAGGCGCAATTGCGTAACAGACAGAGAGACATAGTTACTTTCGGATTTATAATATTAGTAAGGATTGTTAAATACCTAATAATTATTTAAAAATATCAGTTCGGCTGTTTATGGATGAGATATTTAATTTTCTCCTGTTAGGACCTTAATTTGTATCTGTACTCAAGAACAAATTTTACAACATCTCAAGTGGGCCCTGTTTGTCTTAGCTTTTGCAGGTTTCGGGTCTAAGTGTGGCATATCAGAATCGCTCGATAATGGGGTTTAATAAGTTATTTGTAAGGTCTAAAATAGCTTACCATCAAGTTAACCGGAACACGTGTACAGAAGTTAAACAGAAATATTAATAAAGCATGTGCTAGTATATATATTTATGTATATATATATATATATATATATATATATATATATATATATATTTATGTATATATTTTATTTATGTATATATATACATAAATAAATATGTATTTTTCTGCGATGTTCAGTATAAGTTTCATAATAAATAAGTAAAGTTGACGGACCCGATGGCGCAGATGCTAGTGATTCTATCTTGCGCGCTAAAGGTCGTACTTTGATCACCGCCCAGGCAAAATATTTATACGATGATATTTTTGTTTGTTTCGTGTCTATGTTAAATGTTTCCAGCGATTTATCTCGGAGTCAGGTAACAATTATTATTAATAACTGATTTTTAACATAATGATTCGGTTTATAGATAGCTTGAAGCATAGAGACGGATACATTTTTCTCGATTTTGGAAAATATAATAATAATATTATACAGATTAAAGATGTTGATTTTCTATTCGTTAGTTACGATTGAACACAAAAACGCATGAACTGCTTTTAAAAAAGCTACATTATCAGCAAGTTAATCATATTATAATCCCACTGCACCAGGTGTCGTAAGAGACAAAGTTACCAGAACCGACAGATAGCGGTATATCCATCCAAATTGGTGTAGTTCAAATGTACAGGGTGGGGATGGGCAGCAGCATTCTCGTCGTGAAAGCTATGCTCTGCAATTGCCAACACACTTGCCTAGCGCAGCAATTCTGCGCAACAAACCTCCTCTCTTGGAGAGGCCTATGTTCAACAGTAGATTTTCAATATAATCATATAATATGCTTTATTTTATCTATATATTTTTACGTAATCTGGATATATACAGGTAAAACTGCGGAACTCAGTAGTATATAATATACTAAGAAACATAAATGAGTGCTTTGCTGTGGAGTAATTGCAGAGAAGTGTAGCACCTTCCTTTGTATCAAGTACTATAAGTAGCAACATAGTAAATGGAACTGACTCGGCGATATATCCAAAACATTGTATCTCAAATGCACAGGGAAGTAATAGACAGCTGCTTGTCGCGTAGTTACGCTCTGCGATCGCCACCACGCTTGCTCAGCGCGGCAAATAATATGCAACCTTTTGCCTTTTTGTGGAGAGTTGTGTCCAAGAATGGATGTTTCATCGTGATAATATAATATCCCATTATTAAGACGCACTAAATTCTTGATTTCCATCTACCAGTCAATCATCATGGAAAACAGAAAAAGAGATAAGGTGGTGCAATAAACAATAAATAAAAGAATAATATAACGTTAAATGTACTTAATAATTAATACAAGTTATATTCATACATACACAGAAGTCGTAATGTACCAGTAGAATAAAATAGTACCTGCCACAGCACCAGGTATCGTAAGAGATGACTAAGGTTCCAGAACCGACAGATGGCGATACATCCATTCGAAATAGTGCAGCTCTAATGCACTGGGCGGGGATGGGCATCAGCATTCCCGTCGCAAGAACTGCGCTCTGCCAATACACTTCCTCAGCGCGGCAATTAAGAGCAATAATCCACGAAAGGCGTGGAGAGGCTTGTGTTCAGAAGTAGACTTCCCATAGCTGCTATGAGATGATACACAGAAGCATTATGCCTAAAGTTGATATCGAGCGTTTTAGAAATGTGTCCCCTGGAATGCTTTTTGTGTTTCAGAGTTTATATAGGCTTAAGCGAAACTGAAATAGCTGTAATTTTGATCCCTGTTTACCGTAATGAATATTCATGAATTTGCATATATCAAATCTTCATATTTGGGTCGAAATTCAGCGGTACGTGTAATAATGGTCTGTAAATAAACTAAAGATACCTTATATTGTCAACAAGGTTAAAGCTTGTGGGTAACATTGAATTTTGTAACCTAAAGGTTTCGAGCCGAAATTAACGTTATAAATTTGGTTAAAGACGACTTTTGTTAGAATTCTCACAAAGGTAAACTGTGGTTGCATTGGTATTGGTTGGTTAGTGCAACTGTTAAAAATGTTACATAATATTTTCTTTACACATTTTGTCAACGTACTAGTAATAAATACAACGTCCCAAAATAATTTGTAATAATAATAATACACTCTTTATTGTTACTCTTTATTACAGGCAACCTTTGGATAGAAATAATGTTAAAGCTGGTGGAAGTTTGAGGTGAATTTTGTACAACAAACAAACAAACATACATATATATATTTATTATACACATTCATTCAAATACATATAACAGATATAGTTACAGAACAAGGAAAGTGACAGAATCAAAAAACAAAATAAAAGTGACAGATAATACTCCTTCACCATTCTCTTGAAAATAGAAAGAGAACGAGCAGATCTCACTCCAAGGGGGCATTTCACAAACGAACGGCTTGAACTGTAAAGGATTTGCTATAGAAGCAGAATTAATCGGCGGTGTCTTCTTTTTTTGTTTTTATTTGACTAGTCTACGATCCAGATTGACAAACAAGCCCGTGGTAACTTACTACTATTGCAACCGAAGCCTAGAGACGCTCGTAATATCACGATATGACAAACGCGTTGCAAGCCTTACAATTTGAAAACATTATGTCACAATACTCAGTGATTTTACTGCAATGTATAAAACAATTCAAAAACTGCTATTTATGAGTATAAATATGTGAGAGCAAGGAATGCAGACGAACGTTGTATGAGGTCTACTCCATACAATTTATCCAGGCAAACCTAATGCTAGACTACTGCACCAGAGTAAGCGAAAAAATCTTATGCCTGGGTACTTCTTAGTTGCTCTACAGGACTTCTGCATGAAAATTAGCATCTCTCATAGATCAAAGGTCCTATCAAGGGCAAGAGGCCGGATCTCGATTTTAGCAGCTATCATTTGAGGTGTATATTTGCAAAAAAGAGGTCTAATTGGGCCTGGCCCTACAGTATATGTGATTGTGGTTTATCAATGAGAGGTCTACTGAGGGTAAAAATTTTATGGAAGTCATGTTGGTAAAACGTAGTATCCCGAATAGGAGTCGGACTACCTAAAATAAGAAAATGTTATATTAATATTGTTCATTAAAAAAACTCAGATTATGTATAAAAATTTAAATACTCAAAAATAAATTACACGGAGTTCGAGCACACATCCACATACAAATTCGGTGCTATATTTAATATCCCTTAAATAACCGGCGGAGTAAAAAAGTATTTCTAACAGTAACAGGTATCGTAAGAGGCGACTGAGATACCAAAGACAATAGACGGCCTGATATACTTCTAATGCAATAGGTGACAGGCAAAAGCTATCTCTTCACAAAGATACGCGAACCCAATGCGGCAATTATACTAATTCTCTTTATTTTGGGGAGACGTGCAGTCGACATTCTTCGGCTGTTATGATATATTTATCTTTATATATAAGGAGAAACTGACTGGCAGACTGACATCAACGCAGAGTCTAACTTATAAAGGATAGAAAATTAAAATTTTACCCAGGGATTCCTTTTATTGCGTAGGGGAACAATAATAAACAAATTACATCCCTCAAGGAAAACGAGGATGTAAAGTTAGTTTGTAACTTTGCTGGTTTTGAATTTATTCAATTGAAATTAAGTATGAATGTACTTATTGAAAGTTATGAAACACGTGTCAAGTATTTATTCCAAAAATCATTCTGTTTAGAGGGTAAAAATGGGGATGAAAAATAAGAAATTCTTTAATGCCTTTATACTTAACACTCTTCATTAAAAGTCATGAAAAACGTAATATATTTTTTCGAAAATCAACCCATAAGAGAATATGAAGGGAAGGTACAAAGTTAGGCTTCCATTGGCAGATAGCTATTGTTAAAAGGAGTACTGACAGTTACAGGAGTGAATTACTACTTTCATTCTATCTAATATTTCTAACGCGGAGTGCTACCAGTCAAACACAAGAGTATAAACATCAAATAAACTACGTCTCAAAGTGGTTAAATAGCCCTATATACTTTCAAAGCCATTAAGATCAAGTTATTTTGTCATTGCAATCAGACGCTTCAATATTATTAATTTGTATTTTACCTTCGAACCAAATGTTGAATACCAAACTCAAAGGTAAGATTTAAATTAAGTTTCTATATCAAATATTTATGTAAAGCAACCGAATTATCAGATACAGACCCGTTGCCGGCGTGCAAAACACTTAATACTTGGGGACCCTTTCAAATATTGACAAAGGTTACAAAATGCAAATAATCTTAGAATCTTTCAAGAGATACTTTGAGATTGTTAAGGTTATATTTGGCATGTCAAAGGGTGGCATTAAAATTGATCTCCAAATAACTCGGGTGCTGTAAAACTTAAATCCTGATTTACAAATAATATTACCTACTAAAATATTGAAATAGACCTTTCTCAGATATACTAAAATGTTCAAGACATTTATTTTGATCATCAGAAACTAAATTGAAACCGCTAATGTAGAATTTACACAATTAAAAAATGGCTTTTGAATGATAAAATCGAAATATTTCCAGGAAATAGCCATTTTTACGAGTTTGAAAAATTTAAATGTTTGTACAATTTTAAAGGTCGTTTACAAAAAGTATCTGTTTAGACATATCTACCCTCACTTATATTTCTATCGCCAAATACTCGTAAAAAGGATGCATTGCTATTGTCCTATTTAAAAGGTGAGAGATATAGTGAAACTTACAGATAATGTGGCGAGCAAGGTTGTCGATGAGGCGGTAAAAACAGATTAGATCGAGGTATTGACTTTTGAATAAAACTGTTAGAACTCTTATTTTTAACTTTACCTTCAAAACTCTCTCTAAGATATTAAAAGACTTAGTTTAAGCCTTTTAAGCTTTAAATGTTCTCCATGAGTACTGAGTCCGTTATACCAACGGTATAATATTTAAGGTTCTTCCCGTAAATTATGACAAAGTTACTGGCAACTTTAATCTCTCGCTCATTTAACCCTCCACTGATCAATAGCACTCTTGGTAAATTTCCAACTGTTATAGTACCACGAATTTGGGTTATAGCCGATTCGATAAGACGAACCGATAATTATTGCTATTGAGAACGGTGATTTATCACTATTAGATGCTACAATTGCTTTAGAACCACCGTATGGTGTTTGTCATGGTTTATTGGATTATGTAACAATTTGTCAGTATTATATCGTGATGTTAACAAAATGAGTATTAATATTGACTGATTCAATAGCAAAATAACGATGCAAAGCTTTAGTAAATACTTTTGCTTAGGGTGGTTTCAGTTATCGCACTTTTAAGACTTAAATAGGAGCCTTAATAGGAATAACCTCAGAAGGTATGAATGTAAATTATTTCACATACATCACGCCTGTGTCCTATTGGAATAGGTAGAGACAATGGATCACCTCTTGCAACAATCCAGGCATTCTCTCGCTTCTCTTATTCGCATCAGTCCTTTCATACATGCTCGTTATTCTTGGTACTTCTGACCTAGTTTTTTTTGTACCTATTCTACCTGGTTAAGGTATCCAACTCGAATTCTTCCATTCACTTCCGTAAATAATCAACTTTAAATACACTAAATTATTGTGAAGTGCTGTTAAGTATATCAAAAATATTCCCTGCATTCTTCATCACCATCACCATAAATCTATTGTCGTCGTACGTCCATTGCTGGATACAGACCTCCTCATGTGATTCCCAATCGGGCAGATTATATGCGGCGTGCGTCCAGAGTGATCCTGCGGCTTATGTCAGATCGCCTGTACTTGCCGGTACGTAATCTCAGTTCCAGAATCTAACGGCTCAACTTACATTCATAGCTTCTTTTACATTATTAATGATGTAACTGTTTTTTTTACAGTTTTTTTTAATTTTTTCGTACATTTAAATATTACAGGAACCATATTTTTATAAGCCTATAATATGTAAAATAGTTATTCGTACAAGCTTTATTTCATTATAATCATACCAGCCATTCGATATCCACTGCTGGGTATTTCCAAAAAATGAGTTCTTTACGACACCTGGTGAAGTGGGAAGTACTATTCTACTATGCCGAGACCTCACGGCATTGTCGGTACCTCACGGAATAAGTGTATTTGCAAGGTAGAAAACAAAATTAATATAAGGTGTTTGTATGTAACGATTTTGGTTCAATATCTCATTGAAAGAGATTCATTCAGTGAGTACCAATTTTTTCTCCACTTTATGAAGCCTTTCACATATTTCCTCGAAGTTAAGCGTGCCTCTAACGTGACTGGTTGTGTTTTAATAATTTCCCGATTGCGGTCAAGTGAATGCAAAACTTCAAGCTTGAAAACATTGTGGTATAAACTATCCAAGTGCCTTTCGTTGGCTGCTTAATTCTGTATTCATAGCAATAGTTTGGACTGTGTCCAAATATCCAACAGTTTACCCTTCCCGGCATTTTAAATATTAATATGTGTGCCCTTGGGAACCCGCTCTTTCCGGACATTTTATTCCTTTAATATTAATAAGCATATTTTGAGACGGGAAGTGAATGAGCTACTATTTCACAGTAACTCATTTGACGCTTAAACAAAACTGCATCGGTGATTTTTCTGAAGTTGTCTAGTGATTCAATTAAAATCGGTTTACTAAAACAAACTAACAACGATACCTGATTACAATTATCACCACAGCCTATAGACACTCGTATTATATCAAGGATATCGTCAGAGTTAGATTATAAGGGCTTTTACTTATCACTAGCTGCGCCTCGTGGTTTTTCACGCATGAGAATACATAATGAAAGTAGCCGCAGTTACTTTTTATTACATTAGTTATCTGCAAGTTTTTAATGCAATTGGAGATAAACAGACAAACTTATTGTTGTTTAGGTTAATATCGTAATTATAAATAGACACATTTGATTTATATGTGTGTTAGGAATGTTATTTTTGACGGGCCCGATGGGGCAGTTGGTAGTAATCCTGTCTTGTCTGACAAGAGTCGTGGGTTCAATTTTCACCCAGTTCAAATATATGACGATATTTTTGTTTGTTTTTTGTCTGGATGTTTAATATATTAATAACAAATATACTACATATATGTGATTTCTCTATGGTCTGATATTCGTCACACAAGTGCTTTCTTATAGGAATTTATTATTATTATCGTGAATTTTCAAAATAAACCTAAGATAGTTTGTATGAATATACAAGGAAACAATAAATATAGTTTACTTATATTGCAAATATATTCAATTATATCCTTTATTTAAAGATTTAAAAGTAAGAAAATACTCCAATGAATATAAACGTTAATCCGCCATTGAAACTCCGGATTTTGATGGATGGATTTGGATGGAATGGAATGGATTTTCTCCGGTGCGCAATAAGCAAATAATTAAATATTTATTTTATATAAAACTAAGAGCGCCCAATTTTAAGTTGTATAAATTTGCACCCCTTTTTTACCCGCTTAAGTTCAATGGGTGATTTAGAAAAAAAATCACGTGTTTCATGATTTTCAATGAGATTAAGAACTTCAGAAACAGAAAAGTTTCATACTAACTTTGCTGTACCCCCATTTCTAAGTTCTGACTTATGTTCTAAAAGAAATCCTTGGGCAAAATTTCAAGTTTCTAAAGTTTACAGTCTAGGTTTATTGATATATAAGTCAATGAGCCAGACAGCTTCATTTTTTGTATATATAAAATAGTATAGACTTTCGAGGACATACATTGTACAGTGCATGTGACGTCTAATTGTGACAAATGTTTTATTCAGATACAAACTATTTTTAAGAGATTTCAACCGAGCATGAAAACCGACCGCTCGTTTCGCTGCGAGCGAAATAATTTGGAATCTGCCATTATCTCCTAAAATTTTAGTTTTAGTGAAACGTTGTTAAGGTTAAGGTAATATTAAGGGAAGTTAAATATGGTCAATATTTACATACATACATATATCACGCCTGTATTGCATATATAGGAGTATAGATTTAAGACTTTATTTTCTATAACAGAAAAGTTGCCAACTAACTTTGCACCTCCGTATTACCGCATTTACAAATAAAGCAAATGTATGATATAAAACCTCAACCTATAATTTAGACAAAAAACATTACTAACTCTACTTAATCTTGTCTGGTCCCTTCGGGAGTGATAACATCTACAAATGTGCCACTCCAAGATTTACTCGCTGCACGCACTCGATGCAGCCCTTTACGTTTTACGTTTAATGCACGATGATCACGATATAAGTGCTTAATATTTTAACGTATTGAATTTGATAAATTAATGTGCTGTAAATTTTTTTTCTCAATAAGGATATTGTATTTTATCCACACTAATATTATAAAGAGGAAATATTTGATTATTTGTTGTTAACTCTAAATGTATTTGCCCAATTGAAATCATACCCAATCATCATCATAAGAAAGCTACATTTTGATTGAGGAACAGAGGTTATATTTTATTTCGGTAGATCAATCTATATATATATATATCGATTATCCTTTTATTTTAGGTTAAAATAAACTTATGCGTTGCTTCTGAACACGAAGAAACGACAATTAAAGTCTATTCCTTCACCAATTATTCTTATTTATCTATCTTAATTAACAAATCACAATAATTTAATATGTACAATGCTATTTTTTCCATAACCTCTCAACTGACTATTGACCTCAGACTCTAGCGCTTGTCAGTTGTCAATGTCATTCAATGTCGTTCAAAAATTAAAGAAATATTATTTCTTTACATATATATATATATATATATATATATATATATATATATATATATATATATATATATCTCTAAAACGGAATGTATTAAGGCAAGGTGTAGAATATATAATGTTACTAACGAATAAACTCAAAGTTTTAGAAAGAAAAAAAGTTAAGTCTAGACGGGCAAAGTTGCAAGCAGACAACTACTTTCTAATGCTTAGTCATGAGAGCCGAAATAAATTGAACAACACTTCTTGGTTTCTTTTTATATAGTTGTATTGTACTGCATTGTTCCGCTTATGTCCGGACACGTAGTCGCCGCGCAGACTTGGCACCAGACCTTGTTATACAAGCGCAGACGAATGTTCACTTGCAGTAAGAACCGAGGACATTGTAACAGTGAAGTACGATTCTCACCGATCAACTTGACAGCTCTGAACTTAGACATTACCTTTGTGATCTGCTAGCAACCATCCGGAGCTTTTGTTTCATTCATGTCTTTGTCATAATAAAACACTAGCACACATACTTATCTTTCTGTTGGGTCGTTTAATACCTTAACTTAACTTTAAAATTAGTTTTAAGACCCGTCTGGGCACGGAATACTAGTTTAAGGTAGGCTTAATTAAATAATGTATGTGTTAGATGATGAATATGAGTCTTTGGGTTATTAGATTGACGAAACTGACGTGTATTACCTACCATTATGCATTAACTTATTCTTTATTGGAAAAACGAATGTCCTATTTTTATTTTATAGAAGAATTGATCGAAACAGGCCTTTTTGGATGGAGTATATTTGTCTGTGACTTGGAATACTATACTATTCAACTTTTATATCAATGTTTCTCTTTATACTACGAAGGTCCTCGTCTGACGAGTCTCAATCGACGACTGGAATACAAAACTGCGTGTTGCTTAATGTATACGTTTTGGTTACTTTGAGGCAACCGTTTTTAAGACTGACAAGTCAAGTGTTGCCAGGATTTTCTGAATCTGCAAAGTTCCATCACTCGCATGTCAAGATTATAAAAAAAAAAAACAATTAAATAAAAATAGCGTAATACACTTGTGTTAAGTCGCGAAACGTGTTAAGATGATTTGACATTATATTATGAAAAGTATTCGCATGATTGTATAACAATATTTAATAGATCTGATGATCTCTGCCCTATTGCATTTGAGCTACACTACTTTAGATGGATATACCGCTATCTTTCGCTTCTGGTACCTCAGCTGCCTCTTACGACACCTCGTACGGGGGGAGGTACTATTCTACCTTATCACATGGTACTGTACTGCCAAAATTGCCTTGAGGTACCAGTAGAGTAGATTCCTCTAGTACCAGACATCGTAAGAGACCACTGAGGTACCCAAACCAGTAAATTAAGATATAATTACCCAAAGTATCCTAGCTAAAATGTAATAGGAAGATGATTGCATAGCATTGCTACCACGTTTGCTCAGATCGGAAATCAAGGCTAAAATTCCACCTTTCTTAGAGGGCATTGTCCGGCATTCTACGGCTGCATTAATGTAATGATAAATTTAATATTATCGCACAATATATAAAGCAGTGATTATTATTATAAATTCCCAGAACATTTCAACATTGACCTGACTCTGTGGCAAGTCACTTTAAGCACTTGTGTTACGGACATTAGACAATAGAGTAATCACAAATATACTACTTAAATACATATATTTTACACCCAGACATAGAACAAACACAATATATCGTCATATAAATATTTTCTTTGGATGGGAATCGAACCAAAAACAAAAATATTTTAGTGCATAGCCAAATCCATTCATTTCTTGATCCCTTGTTTGAAATATTCTAAATAGACGTGAACGCTTTGGACAGGCGGTCTCAAAATTAATTTAGATTCCTCCTCGAAAGGGTTTCAATTCAACTTTCTTGCTTTTGTTCAGATAAAGGGGAATACGATTCGCGAAATAAAACTCCCATTCAGAAAGAATATCTTTAAATGAAATTTAAAATGGGATAAAAGAACAGGTATTTTAATTTGACCTTTTGTTGTTAGTGTCGACCTTTTCTTTGCAAGGTAATGTAAGTTTGAAATTACTCGAGTACTGATTTTCTGTTATTAAATTCACATGGCGACACATACGTTGTCTGACTTCAAGATAAATGGCTTAAAGCACTGGAGTTTCACTTATCAGACAATTTTAATACTTAGGTACATGTCAATCCATCCAGACACAGAAAAAATATTCCTCATATTAATATTTGCACTGGATTCTTTTGGCACACTTGATAGGATCACTACCATCTGCGCTAATGGGCCCTTCAAATTGTGAATACAATATATGTTTCTTAAGTTGTATACATACTTAATCACCTGTGCCCCGTCGGTGTAAGCAGAGACTATGGATCTCCACTTGCTACAATCATACCTTTCTTTTGCTTCCTTATTTGGTATACCTCTCTTAGGCAGTAGTCTTTTCATACACGCTTGTATATTCTTGGTTCTTCTAAACTGGCCACTTCTTTCATACCTCGACTCATTAATACCCAGGGTTAAAAGTTAGTATGCTTTAAAACAAACATTTGTTTCGTTATTATTTATTCTTTGTTAAAAACACTTTACCTCTACTGATTTTACTTTAACATATGGTATGATTAACCACAGATAATGTTATATAAGACATTGTCTTTTTACAGTTTTATTGTTAAAATAAAATGTCTTATTTATTTAGAATAATACAATTATACCATTGATACAATGTGATATAAGTCTCGTGTCACATAATATCAAAAAATAGGCTGTTTGAAAAATTTTAATTACAGATTAAATAATTAAAACCTCTTTAATTTGTTGACTCTTACGACACCTGGTACAGAGGGAGATACAATTCTACTTCTACAGCTGTTATAAATAATATATAATAATATAGTATTGTATTATATATACAATATTATATACACCTAAAAAGTCCACAAAAAAGTATTGGATGGTATGTGTCTAGCACTTAGAGAAAACCCTTAAAAACCTTTTGTTATCCTCATTGCAGCCCAATCTCTAGTGCTTTTATGAAACAATAAAGTTTTAATAAATCTAACCTTAAGCTGATATTGAATTTAAATTTTTCATTAGCAAACTTCATAGATCCATTACTGTTGGTTATATCGGGAACCGATACTCTGCCATTTTCGACATCAAATGATTCCAAGACTCATCAAAGTTATAAAAGGCAAGTTCGTGACTGCTTAATAAAATATAATCTAACAGAAGTTTTAATGAAAACAACAAGGTTATCCTTGTATAATCGCGTTCATTTGCAATTCATGTTAATGACTTGATTATTTTTCAATTAATTCTTATGTATATTGTAGAGTTAGCTGTAGAAGTGATACAACTAAAAGTAAAAAAGTATGCTATGTGTTAATCAACTGTGAAGGTTCACTATAATAAATCTATTTACTTCATTATTTTATTCTATATTTAATTTTTTTTGGCCAGATACTTTTTCTTCGAGGCTGTACTCTACTGTTGTTGTCGTTGTTTTTTATGTATCTGATAATTAAACTGTGCATAGCATTATGCCGATTACTCAGAAAAAAATAATAAATCAGATCTAATAAAAACACGAAATAATGTATTAGGGGTAAAAGTACCTTGAGTTATTTGCAATGATTGGTTATCTCTAAATTTCAGTAACAATTCTATGTGAACTGAATTAATAGTTTTATCTTTAAAAAAACCAAACAAACTCAGTCGGATTTCATTTTGAGGCCACTTCTATTAAGGAACAACCACCCTTGTAATCGCTATATGGAAGGACTTGCATTTCTTACTATATAAATAAAAAAATCTCCGTAACAAGTTGCCATTAAAAATTCATATGGCATCTTCAAACACTATCAAAAGTCACATCAAGAATAATCTAAAATAAATAATAAATAAAAAATAAGAAAATGGAAATAAGTTCACACAATCACGGAAAAGGTTTCATCTTATCCCCCACCAAGCATCAGCGGGAAAATCTCTACTCATCTCCAATCCTCACAAAACGCAACCCAACAATTTCGGACGATCACCAAAGACTACCCAGGCTCAGTTAAATCGTGACTGTCATTACTGGTTGATTTATAGGAGTCGCCCCAAAGGGTTCTTCGAGGGTCCCGTCTGTCCGTACAGATGTTACGGATTCGGGCAAGGAGCTTTAACACGACACGTATTAATGTGTCTCGGTCTTTCGTACGTATACAGAAAGAGTGAAAGTATTTCGACCGCATCGATTTTCGCCTGCGTCAGCCTAAGATATTAATCTTGTAAATGAATGAGCTGGGGGAACGTGAGCAACCATTACTATGCGCGTTTTAATTCATGTGTATTTTATTAAGTTCTGTGCCTAACACGATTAATTAATCGTGTTAATGGTCTCGAAATTAATATGAAATCTAAATGTTAAGATTTCTGAAGCATTATGGAATGACTCTAAAACGAACATTATACGAATTATTATATCAACTGGGGAAATTGTAGCCATAATTGCCACACTGGGCAGGCGTAGTGGCAATCGCTGTGTGTAGTTCGCGACGGAATTGCTGCTCATCCCCATCGTGTCACTCAATTGTCCTTACTATTAAAATTGTTTTCCGAAATTGTGTTTAGTTAAATTTACATTTTGTACTGATTTCATGAAATGCTTACCAGAAATATAAGATCAAAAGACAAGTCTGATATTAAGATCTATCTCTACATATACAAATGATATTTTCATTTACTTATTGAAGAACACTTAATCTCGTCCGAAGAGTTCTATGAAAAGTACCTAAATATTTACCTTAATTAATTCCCTTTCGCTTGATTTACAATTTGTTGATTGTTTTGTATCTTTACTAAACAAGGTGAGAGTAACTGTCTTTTCCATTAATATAATAAACAATTCGATGTAAGACGACAAGACGAGAAAATGAAACTAATTAATTCAAAAACATAATTAATTTAACATTTTAAAATACGAGGTAGACTTCTTATAGATACCGTCTGTGTCTGCATTAGTACTGTGTTAGGATATCTGTATTCTGGTTTGTTGAGTACAAAAGGCGCGTGAAATTACTGGATAATGTTACAAAATATTTTTAAGTCACAAGCTTGGCAACGCTGTAATATTACGAGTAGTAATCATGGAGCTAAGTCAATGTATGCACGTCATACAATGACCTAGCTGTAAATGTAAATTTCATTTAATTAAACAAAGTAAAAAACTTCCCAACAAAAACATTCTGTATAAAAATAGCCAAGTCTCGATGGAGCTGCTTGCTCATCTCTAAAAAATAATGAAATCTAGTCAAAATCGTGCCAAGTCTAAGGTTCCTTACTGCGATTTCTTCATTATTATAGTAAGTGTTGTGTGACTTGGCCGTTGAAGGGTACTCAAGGGTACAAAACCAGTATCAAGCCTTAATTCACTTGTTATTCAATCAACGTTGGAAATTTTTCATCGTCAATGTTTAGCGGTTTTGGCGACAGATTGGTATAATATTGTCACAAAGCACCTGGTTCTGTGCCCTTGTGTTCTCTAAGTCCCACAGACTTAAAATCCAAAAGGATTTTAAGTATGTTTTCATAGCTTACTGGATGATGAAAATTCCTGCGTTCTGGTTTCATCCAGAGGTTCTCAAATAGGGGCCATAAATGCGGTGAAATGGTACGGCAGTGTTTGCTTTGCGCTTGACTTGGCGGGGGCACTGCCGTGCCCCCAGATTCGACACCATTTTTGCGTCTTGATACGATTTATGCGATTGCAATACAATGATATGCTTGTATGATACATGAGGCATAATACGAAGGTCGTCTGCATTGGTTTGTCACTCTTACCTATTTCTAAATAGCGCTCAAATTGAAAGAAGAGAGACACAATGATATTACTGAGTTATGTGACATAATATCTTTAGTCAGAAAGTTGGCAACGCGCTGGTGATATCTTAAGGTTCTAAAGAATTATCTTTACGAATATCTAAAGGTTGTAGTGATGCTGACTATCACGCGGACTGTATGCATATTTGTCGACCTAATCTAATAAAAATAAGGTTATGTTTAATTTTACTGATGATGTTTAATGATGTTGAAGATAATAACACTGGCTGTGTTTGTGGTGTGTAATAACACATCATCACAATCAATTTATTCCGTTTCAAATTATAACATATATTTTCATTTTACAATTTTTAGCCGACTTTGGCTATGCCACGAAATTTTTCGCGGCTACAAGCGAAAATGTGAAACTTTTGCAACGTAAACATTGCTAGTAACAAATTCTAATGTCAAATACTTTAACGAAAACACAAATAACTCATGACACTACATTTATATCTGTCATTCTCATCAACCTATATTTAAAAGAGTATCTACAAGCTTGTTCAGGCCCATAAATAGATTACTTCAACGAGTTGGTCGTAACCCAGTTAAAAAAAAAACTGCAGCGTGGAATACCGGTTTTTCCATTTAAAATATATCTTGCGTAAATTCTTAAAAATAAAAGGTATATTTGTAAGGGAAAAACTGTAAATTTATTCAAATTGCCTTCTAACAGAAAAAAAATATGAGGTCACTCAGACACTTGGCGCAAGAAGGTTTGATCCTTAATTGAAAATAGAAGCCGCAGCTAATAAAAATGTACGAATGGAAAAATGGCGTTCCTTTTGAAAATACAACCTCTTGATGACCATTTCCGAGCCTACTTCTGGGTTTCTTGATCAAACAAAATAAAATGGGGGTCGACTAAAATAATATTTGTTTTGCCTACTCCAGTTTTTTTTAAGTATTCCCTACTCTGAGTCTATTTAAGGATTTCCATTATTCATTCAAAGTAATATTTCGATATCGTGAGCTACAAAAAGTTTGAGGCTTTTCGACTCTTTTTGGTCTAGCAATTATATAGGCCCTATACGTAACAGCCGATCGGTATGAATGAATAACCAGGCTTGTTTATTTATCTATTTGATAGTATTTTCATTTGAATTGAAGTTTGTTTGCAGTTATATAAGTATATTTTTTTAATGTAAAATCTTTCATCTACCTGTGATCATCCAATTCAATTCAATTTGGACATTGTTTTTCGACAAATTGGTCATATCCTGAAAAACAATAGAAATGAATATAAAAATTATCTGGTGGTTTAAATATGAAAATAAAAGTTAAATCAATACCTAGAGGCTGTTGACTTGAAGTTTTCTTGTGATATCTTTGTGATGACACACGAGTCTTATTGCTGCAGTCACGTTTACCATCAAACTAACTGTATTTTTATTTAATGAATTAAAGGGTAGACATATTAAGTCCTATTTGATGAATTTAAAACTCCACAACTCATGACTAAATAACATTAATGAAAACGGGATGCTTTTATAAGCTTTAAAAGGTACTTACACAACGAATTAATAATAACACCGATTCAGCTGATTATTATTTGGTCTGTATTATTTGTTCTAAAACTGCTACAGTTTTGAACCACGGCTTGTATTCAATTGTTACCAGAAACAATAAAGCGTAGTTCGCTGTTGGCGTAACTTCAGAATAAATAAGGGATATATTAACACTAGCTTTTTTCCGCGTGTTTGCTTATGTGGGAAATGTTATGTTTAAAACGAAAAGGCCAGAACAAGTGACAGTCTACGACAAAATCAAATAACGCTGCGTCGCTGTTGGATAACCATTTAAGACTCAGTAAAATGTACTAAGCTCTATTTAAAGAAATTCGGTGCTTATATAATCCTGTCATACTGATCAAGAACTAAGGCCAACAACGCAGCACTGTCAAATTACAATATAAGTTAGCATCTACTGTGTGGTCCCATCTATGCGAACGTATAAAATTTCAAATTAAAAGTAAATAAAAGAATATAAAGGTAGTAATTGTACCTTTCCAATCCTAACAAAACATAGGTGTTTTATCAATCTGAAAAACGGTTGCCGCAAGGTAACCGGAACGTAAAACAAAAAAATGTGTAACATTAAATACACTTTTTAAATCTCGTATAAAAAATTGTTAGAGTTGTAATTTGGTAGATGTTAAAAAATATCAGATTTTTACATATTATATAAAATTGGCTTTTTGTACGAGAGTTATATAAAATTTATTTTTTTGGAAAATATAATTAAATTAGCTGTGAGGTACCAGTAGAGTAGTACTATACTATTCCTTCCCCTGTACCAGGTGACGTGAAAGGCGAATAAGTTATCAGAAGCATATCCATATATGGATGTTTATATATCTATATATATATATATATATATATATATAATCATCCAAAACTGTGTAGCTCAAATGCATAAGGTGGGTATGAGCAGCAGCATCCCCGTCGCAAAAGCAGAACTCTGCAATTGCCAACACGTTGGCCTAGCGCGGCAATGATGGGTGAAATTCCCCCTTTCTTGCGGAAACCTATGTCCAGCAGTAAACTCCCAATGGCTGTTATGATGATGATGATATTTAATTAATCAAAGTATGCACCATTGTTATCTATGCTCTTTTGTCATTTTATACGTAGCATTGATCCCTTCACTAAAAAAACACGGGAGCGAGAATGAATAAAATCCTTAAAGGCAGTTTGGACTGCCTTATCGGAATTATTTTTTTTCCATGTAACAAGTTTTCTTAATTTTGGATTAAATGGGTGTTTGAGCAAGGTCTAGGGAGTACGGTGGATGTCGCAGACATTTCAATCGTGGCTAATCTAAGTGGAAGTTTGTTGTGCAGTGTGTGGTCTTGCGTTGTATTGAAGCAGCAGCAGCAGCCTAGAGCAGTTGACTGATCCTTCATGGTTTGCCATTGCTGACAAAAATATCTACCCTACTCTTTTGGCCAGATTTTAGAAAGCTGTTGTGAACTCCACCGGCTCTAGTCCAACTAACTACATATAAATGTTTCTTAGTCAATTCTCGTTAAGTAATGGATTTGGCTAGGTTTCTTGAGTTTATCTATTGCAACGAACGCTTCCGATTTATCGTATCGTATCCATTTTTTATTACGAGAAATGGTTCGATTTAAAACCCCAATATTATTGTGTCGGTTGAACAAACAGCAGTCAAGTCGACGCTGTTCAGTAGCAGAAGTTCGATTCATTTAATTCATGAAGTACCCATCGTTGAAGGTTTCTTACTTTCCCCATTTCTTTTAAAGTGATGAATAGAGTTTTACTTACCCCAAAGCTTACAACTATCTCTAAAGTACCTCAGTAAAAATTCAAAATAGCCTTTCTTTATTTTCCACCTTGGTCTTCAGCCATTGACGTTCTGATGGTCAAAATTTTCAGAACGAAAACGTTAAAACCAAAGGATCTGGGTTATCAGGAAAATAAAGTAGGCTGGACAGAAAATCCTAACCTGCTGATGGTTTACGATGAATACCCCAAAAAATACCCCATATAAGGTATTAAGAGAAAAGAGAAATATAATATCATTCTTCGTTTTGTTTTTACTGATGCTGCTTCTCAAATGATAAACCCTATGATATGAACTTCAGTATTCTTATAAACCTTTGTATATTTAACTATACGTATCTACTTTATATCTTATATAGATATATTG
Source organism: Heortia vitessoides (assembly GCA_020976665.1). Taxonomy (NCBI): domain Eukaryota; kingdom Metazoa; phylum Arthropoda; class Insecta; order Lepidoptera; family Crambidae; genus Heortia; species Heortia vitessoides. Next base: position 14,457,497 of record JACJUM010005602.1, on the reverse strand, counting down.
CATTTATTTATATGTAGTAGTGTAAGCGTTCAAGAATCGACCTGAAAAAAAAAACATTAAGTTTATCGATTTTGCATTATTTTGTGCAATAAAGTTAAATAAATATATTTCCTTTGCTCTGTGAAATATAAAATAATGGAAATATATCCCACGGGAACCGTAAAACGGGAATAATCCAGGATTATAACCCATTCTGGCGTGATTGAGTTCAAATATCATAACCATCGAAACTTTCAGATTTACGGTTATTGTTTTTCAACATATTCGTAGTCTTGTTAATAAATGAAGCTTTATGACATTGAACACCAATAAAATGTTTTATATTTTCTGAACTTTTTACAATAAGCAGTCACTATTATAAAAGATATTTATTCTTTTCTAACAGCGCCGTGCGGTTTCTCCTGCGTGGTTCCCATTTCTGTGCGAATAATAAATAATAAAACTGAACTATAACACGGATGTTAAACGATTTTGCAGATGAAACTTGGCAGGCATTAGATGTACAAACTCATCGTTATATTTTAGACAATTCTTTGTTAATTGCCCATGTGTTTATCTAATTTATTATTAAGTTTAGTTACATTATTGAAAAGTTTTACTTGTATCATTTCAGTAATCTTTGCGTTAAAGAACAACTAATATACTAACACACACACTCACAATCTGTTACCTTTATAATATTAATGTGATATATTGACAGTGATACTTCAATACCACGAAAGTAGTAGTTATATATAGAGTTAAAAATTTATTTACGTCAGTCGAACTCTCAACTTATCCACTAACGCTACATTCGCGGTATTGATATATCCCTGGTAGTGATGATAAGTATTAAACTTACATAAATTTATTACCTTCTCTACATATTTTAAATGTTATAGTACTTAATTCATTAATTTAAAAATATAATTTAATAATTTCAATCATTATTTCATATATTGACGCTTGGCACAAGGTAACGGATAACAGACAACAGAGAAATTACGAATATAAATTGTTAATTACTTCTTTAACACCCAGATATAGAACAAATGTTCGTAACACAAATATTTATCATGGGTGGAGATTGAACCCACGACCCTTCTCGTACAATATAGTTTACTACGCTTTGCGCCATTTAGGCCGTAAAGCGTCTCGTATCACACAGTATATGAATACCTCTATTATTTTTTTTATAGAACAAATTTTTTTCTGATTATTTATTTTATAAATATCACTTTATTTCTTGGACTGTAATAGCTGCATATGAAAATCTCTTTTATATTTCTAAAATTTTAAGCGTCTATATTTCGGTATCATACCAACATGCTATTACTATTTTTAAAAACATTAAGTGATTTTCTAGTTATAAACAAAACATTTGTATATATTATTTGTTGTCATGAATCACGGTAAATTTTATCTGATGAAGCTGAGAATGATTAACAATTATTAATTATACGATTTTGAAATTCGGTTTATTTAACTGATACATTGTGATGTTTCGGTTACTTTACTTTGTATAGACAAAAGCCAAATATAATATCGTTAATGATATTATGTTACCTTAATCACTATCTTGTTGTGTGCTATATCGACTTACAAATTACTGGTACAACATGAATTGATAATCACCATCTAGCCTGAACAAACCAACTGCATGGTATGTCTTAATGAATATTAATGAAGATAATTACATTTGGAGTAAACTGTTCAAGTTACATCATTACTATAGTTTAAACTAGATTTAATCAGAAATTAGGTGATGAACTAGATGTTAATACTTTTTGCACGTTATGAACCAAGAGGTTAGATAAAAAGTATGTCTGCAATAATCTATATAAATAAAAATAACACCCTATTTCTCTTTGTCACGCCATCAGGCGTGGCAAACGGCTGGACCAATTATACAATTTTTTAGTTGTATTTGTTATTATTAGGAGATAGTTATTTTGAAAGAAACAAATTTAGAATATTAGAAAATTTAAGAATATTTACAAACATATGAGCACACATTCTGTTAATTCTATGTCTAATGTCATTATGGCAAATCAAAAATGTTTATATTGTCCAATAATATTTATATGCGCGCAAAAAAAAAGAATATAAAATATTGTATATCAAAAAGTATTGAAATAATAAGTACACTTATTTTTCATCACTATAATTTCATTAAATTAAATGTAAATTATTTTATCTCAATTAAACTAATTCATTATACTCGTAAATATTCATCGTTAAGACAAGACAACGTCTGTCGGGTCAACTAGTACTCAATAAATTCTATGCAAAAAGTTTTTATATGCAGGCCAATGGTTAGTTGATAACTCAATTATTTGAAAATAGCGTGAGCTTCAAACTATTTTTTTATCGTGATAGAATTACTGGTGCGTAAAATGTATGTAAATTAAATTAATAATTCAGTATCGGGGAAGTGTGCTGCTCTCTAAACCTGGTGTCGATATATCCATCTAACAAAACTGATATATCCATCCAAAACAGCGTAGCTCCAAGTCCAGGGTGCGGATGGGCAGCACCTTCCCACCCCAAGTATTGCAACTTTCTTTCTACCGTATTAAGAACTCGTAACTCCGTCATAATTGTCGTGGAATCTGTATGCATCAATATAAATAATTGCTGAATCCTTTAATGTGCACCAAGAAATACAAACAATATCTTAAAATCATAATACACTGTTACAACTGGCGGGGATACGCAGTCTACGTAATTCCTGTTCCTGTGAGAAACATCGTCATCATTATCATCATAGCAGCCGTAAAAGGTCCACTGCTGGAAATAAACTTCCACAAGAAAGGGACAATTTGCCCATAATTGCCGCGCTGGGCAAGTGTGAATGCAATGGCAACTCATCTCCGCTCTGATGTATTTTCGCGGTTCCGGTACCACAGCTAACTCTTACGACAACTAGTACAGGGGGAGGTAGAATTCAATTCAACTCTGCCGTTACCTCACGGCAAATTAATAGCTGTAGTAAAAGTAGTAGTATATAAGTTAAATTATAGTAAACAAAAAAAAATACAATCTACCCACATATCCTTTTAATATTTACTAGCAACAAAACGCTTAAGGTGTTCAAGTATAAATAAGAACACTATATGAGTAAATTGAAATAATTTTTTGCTTGTCACATTACATGGACATCGTGGACAAAATACAATATAAAATAGAGTTTCATGTGACGCCCTGCGAGGGCATTGCAATATGTAAGAAATAACTAGTAGCTTACTTTACTAACAACATTCAATTTATATAATCTAGTATACAATTACATATTATAAGTATCATCAGCATCATTATTATACCAGCCCTAGGACGTCCACAACCTCCCTGAAATGTCTTCAATAGGACTAGTTGTATGCGGCCTGTGTCCAGCGCGATCATGTGGTTTTAAGCAGATAGTTTGTCCATCTTGTGGGAGAACGCCCTTTGCTACGCTTTCTGGTACGTGGTCTCCATTTCAGAACCTTACAGCTCCATCGGCCATCGGTTGTGCATGATAAGTGCCTTGCCCACAGCCACTTTAACTTACTAATACGCAGGGCTATATCGGTAATTTTGGTTCTTTTACGGATCTCTTTATTCCTGATTCGATTGCACAAGGAGACTCCAAGCCCACTCCATAACTCGTTGAGCTATTTTGTATTGAGTCATAAGCTCATAGTAAGAGACCATCGTTTGGCGACACAAAGTCATCGCTGGTAATAAACATTGATCGAAAACTTTTAACTTAGGACACTGAGGTATTTCGGACGAGAAGATATTTCACAGTTTTCCGAACTCTGTCCAACCGAGTTGGATTCGCTTGACCTCTTTCGGAAAGTTGGACTTTGAACGGGACTATATGTCTTAGGTTAACGTACAAGTCAACAACTTCAAGGAGCGAGTATTCAACGAAAATTGGTAATAAGACAACAACAAGACAACAACAGTACAAATTGATTCTATTTTTGATAACTAATTTGTTATCAATGAAATATTTATCGTTTTAAAGAAGCGAATTTTTAGTTTAAATGTAATATATATATATATATATATATATATATATAGGCATATCAAACTTTAAAGTCTTATAGCATTCAACTATATCTTTTAGGCATTCATTTGACAAAAAGATTGTAACAAATGAATACAGATACCATTCAGAAAATATAAGGAATATTGCATCTGTTGCTATTTAACATTTCATTGCATATTTTATGAATTACTAAAACAGGTTTTTAGTTAAAATCTAACAACCTATTACAACTAAACATTACTATTATAAGACATGAGTAAGTAATTAAGATACAATCATGTTTTGTCAGCAATAATTACATAAAACTATAACCTATTAATATTTAATAGTCAACAAGTAGGCAAATAAAATCTGCATATAGTTTTTCCCATACAACCAAATGGATAGTTATTGGTAACATCCGTTTCCGGTCATATAATACTGATATCAACATGGGAATCGAGTGTAAGCTTGTGTGTAACTTGACGCTCGTTCGATTTAATCTATACTAATATTATAAAGCGGAAGAGTTTGTTTGTTTGTTAAATCGCGCTAATCTCAGGATCTACTGAGACGATCTACTAAAAGACATCCACGTCAGTATATGTCTATCTCTCAAGATTTACTCATAATAACATTATTTGTCGAAGAAGCTTGCTACCATTATAATATGCAAGCAGGCCGCGCGGCGGCGGGTGAGGGGGAGGTGGGCCTCGCCCAACCGCCGTGCTTGCCACTACCACTCGCGAGTGTATCTTTGCGAGGTACCATGCCGCGCGGCTCAGACTTGCGGCCGGCCCCCTGCGGAACGGTTGAATACAGCGTGCTTTATTTTAAACAAAAGTAAAAATATAATTCATGCCGAAGTGCTTTGACCCATTATTTAAAAACATTATTTTTTTACATATTATCTAAAAAAAATCTTATTCACGATTATACAATAACATAAACAAACGTGAGCAATCAAAAAATAATCTCGATAGAGTTTCCAACAACCACGCGAATTAACTCGCGGGCACAGCTAGTTTATATATGTACTAGCTAACCAAACAAACGTTGTCCTGTTTGAGCTATGCAAATATACTTTAAATTAAACATGTCGAATACAGAGTAGCCAAAAGGTACCGGCAAACTGTGCGGTACTGGCGGATTAGAAACAGTACATCTCTAAAGCAGAAGGTGGGGATGGACAGCAGTATTCCCGTCGCGAAATTGCGCTCTGCAATTACCAACACGCTCGGCAAAATTTCCACTGTTTAACTAACCTATGTCCAGCAGTGGACTTTTAATGATAATCATGTCGTGTACACATCTTCTACGTAACCGTCTAGTTCATATTATATTTAATTATAAATAAATGTGTGTGTGACTGTAATCACTGAGTATATCTATACTAAATTGATTGAAATTGAAATAGAAACTATTTTATCTCTCAGATTGATTTAAACTGTTCACTGCTAACAAATATTGATTAAAATCGAATAGAAAATACCGTACAAATACTCTGACAATCAACTTTCATGTATAAAAACGTTATAAAAATAAGTGTTATAAAAGGAAACGGAATTATTAAAAAAATGGATATACTAGTTTTATTTATATGATCTGAAATACATTTTGCTTTGACTCAGGAATAGAGGCGAGGTATAAGGCTTCATAGTTTATATTGAATAAAAATGTCCAAAAACCAATTCATCGTCCTTTTAATAGAAATGTGTGGCAATAAATTACTTACAATTTTCAACTGGATGCGTGTACCTGAAACGAAAAAAAAAAATATTAAGATATTATTCATAATTAAATGGTACCACTTCCTTCAGTTGACCCTACACATGTTATTTTTCATCTGATATTCGATTTGAGCATTAATTGACACTAGTATTAATAAAGACATTTACTAAAAACTAGTTCTAACTAAGTAAAATGCGTTCTATCTACTCGTATAAGCTAGTTTAACAGTAACATTTATATAATCGTTTATGGTTCTATAAACAAATAAAGTAAACCATATTTTGTTATGAACTTTATGGTTCCAAGGTGGATTGTGATCAATAAAACTTGTATTCTTAAGCGATACTCAACTTAAAGTCAACATTGACAGTGAACGAGTAGCAGACATTTGAGAGAATAGGAGATCTCGAATGTTATTTAATTTTTCTTATGACCGATATATTCTCGAAGTGACGGGCCCTATGGCGCAGATAGAAGAGATATTCCTAACTTAAGCCTTAAGTATCTGAGTGTCAAAAATGTATATATCCATAACACAAGTGCTTTAAGATGCGGCTTCACACTTAGTTTAGTTTCCATTTCCATGAGAATACGAAAAAAATGTAACCAATGTTTTTTGCTGATAGCAGTTTTTTCATCTGGAAACAATTTAAAAAAAAATTATAGCAGAAATCAACGAAAGAAAGCAGTTATGGACTAAACTTAAGAGAAATCCCGAAGATGAAATATTAAAAGAGATATTCTATACCTAAAAAAACAAGCAAAGCCTTGATTTGTCAAGCTAAAAAGTCTTACTACCACAAGGAATTTAACAATTACATTGTACAGCCGTGAGGTACCGTCAGAGTAGAATAGTCCCTCCCCCTGTACTAGGTGTCGTAAAAGCGACTATGTAGTACCTGTACGATGTGTGGTATATCCATCCGAAACAGTGTAGCTTAAATGTATAGGACGGGGATTGGTAAGAGCATCCCTATCATGACAGCTGCACTCTGTGCTTACCAACATACTTGACAAATTAAAAAACTGAATGTCACTGGTTTAACTGACATAGCCTTAAAAATATTTAAACCTTACGAACAGATTTTAAATCGTTAAAATAGGGAATAACACCCAAAGCACCCCACTAGAAATAACATGTGGTATCCCTCAAGGCTCAATAGTTGGGCCATTGCTCTTCTTACTTTATATGAATAATATGCAACGAACAAGGAATAAATGATAATATCACTTTATACGCTGCCGATACATGTCGCGTTGTAATGCGTTTAATTATTTTGGCAGTATATAAATATTTGTTTCTTTAAGTATTTGTGTTCTCGTGTAAGTGATATATATGTTTTTATGAGAATAAATGTCTCTAAACTGAAATATAATCTTGTAAGAAACAAAAAACAGAAAAAATATATCATATATTTTTGTCCTGGACAGGGATCGAATTCACGAGTGCCAGACCTTTTATTTTTATTAGTGAGTGTCTTGTATAGTAATAAAAAAAAAATAAAATGTCTGACATAAATATACTCTCAAACTAACTATTGCGAAACAAAAACTAAAGTACAATACACTTGAAGCTGGAAAGCGAGCTCAGCTGAGGCAAGTAAAAACATAACAAATGCACGGATTTAGCGAAAATACAACAGAAATATGTATTCTATTTCTGTGACATTTACCAAGAAAACGTCGCAATGTATGAGCATCAAGGTAAAACTGTTTGAGGCCAGCAATAGCCGTCGGTCAGGTAAAAATTTCTCTGCTTTCCAATAGCTATTTGTGTGTGATATGATATCATCGTTATGGTGTCTACATAAGAACGTTTATATTCTTATACAATCTTTATATTCGAATCTTTTTATACAAGATTTCTAATAGGATCATTGACTAGTCCGATGACGCTGATGATAGTCATCCAAACTTGGGCGCCCACCCAAGACAAATAATTATATGATAATATTTGTGTTTATTCTGTGTTTAGGTGTTAAATATATGTATTTATGTAGTATATTTGTGATTTCTCTGTTGTCTGACGTCCATAGCACGTACTTTAAGCGACTTACCACGGAGTCAGGTCAATGTATAAGAAGTTGTGGGAATTATTATTATCTATATGTAACTTGTGGCGATTTACCCCCTAAGGTGGCAAAACGGGGGTAAAAATTTAGTAGCATAAAAATATAAATAACAAATATTTTTTTGAAAATCATCTCTTAAAGTTTAAAACGGGAAAAACCGCAAGTCGCTGCTAGTCTAACTATCAGTCAACAGAGGAATCACAAATATAATTCATAAATATATATTCCCGCACCGTGTATTTGAGCTACATTATTTCAGATGACAACAGAACAAACATCTGTCTTTTCGGTACCTTAATCGCCTCTATTTCGGTCCTAGCTGTGCCCACGACTTCGTCTGCGTGGAATAGTTTTTTTGGGTACCATATCTCTTTACCTTAACTTATATAAACTTTCAATGTCATGTTTATTAATATCGAATCAATGGCCTGAAAAATGAGTTTCAACTTTCTAGCTCTAAAAATAGCGATACTTCCATGCAATTTTTCATCCCCCCTTTCGACCCTTTATGACCCTTATTTCGAATTATAAATAGCCTATGTCCTTTCTCAGAGTCTAAAATTTGTCTGTGCCAAATTTCATAAAAATCGGTTGTGAAGTTAAAGCGGGAAAGCGTAACAGACAGACAGACAGATAGAGTTACTTTCGCATTTATAATATTAGTAGAGATGTAAGTACTTATGAGAACGTACTAATTATACTACTTTTGCGGAAATGCCTATGATGCCTTGATGATAAACTCAAAGTGGTTAAGCGTCTGGAGATGTGAAATTCTCAGGGGAGCACTCTTTCGCCTTCACTATAATCATAGAGAAACTATGTCCTTGTACCAAATTTAAGTACAAGATAAAGTAATGTATAAATTATTTTTTCTTTAATTTAAGAGTTTAATTTGACATTTACTCCACTGAAATTCCTTTTTAATTTCTATTCTAATTTTTTTCTTTTATTATTTTATTGATTAATTGGATTGGATTAAAATCTGTTTTTTTTCATTTTTATCGTCGTTTTGTAACGTTTATCGTCAGATTAAAAACGGCTATAGCTAACGATAGTTCCAGCAATATCAAGCATAATCACCTCGTCCGTTCAATTGAACTAACTTTAAGCACTCACTTAACCCTCCCACCTCTATACTGTCAAATAATACAGCCTTCCAAAGTTCTATACGATAAATTCACAAGTGACTCGCAAGAAATCTTACCACTTGCGAGAAAACCGTGTAATTCATCACCATTAGCCCTGACAGACAGGCTGTCTTCGGTAAATTGTAATAAATTACGTACAATGCTCAAACGGCTGGTTACGTTTGGTACTCCCAAAGGGGTCTGGGAGACCGCGCCGTAATATTTCAAGGACTTGGTATTACGCATCCACGTACGGTTGACGAATTAGTTGGGAAAGAGAAGTATAAACCGAGTTAAAGGGAGTATTCAAGACTATCTTTGTTTTCATTTTCTAGATTAGAAATCCTTTTATAATAAATATTTAAAATTTTAATATAAATTTCATATGACTATAATGACAAACAGGTTCACAGTTCACGTGATAGAAAGCGTCACTGCAAATGATATTTTATACGATATTTGTAAAACCTAGCAACTTCCCTGCATCTCTCACCCTTCAAACCGGAACACAGCAATGCAAAGACTGCGATTTGGTAGTGGAAATAGACAAGAGTGAGGTCCTTATTATAAATGTACTTGTATGTTTGTTTATTAATATCTGATTTTAACAAATTTGGCCTCTGATAGCTTGATCTATTATAATACTTAAGAATTAGAAATTATCAATTTAACACCACAAGGAAATTAAATCTATATAAAAAAAATGTAAATGAACCGCGATCTAAAGCCAACAAAAAGGTTTCTTATTCTAAGTTTGACGATTCGGTAAAGTTCTTGTGAAACACAATATAAGCAAAATTTACACAAATGGAATCATCATCAACATTTACTTAAAACCAGTTCCTAGCACATTATTAGCGCATATACATTGTTAGCGAAATAAATAGCTAACAAAAAAAATACATTAATACATGACACCCATTTTAGTCATCAATCAAGATATCATCATCATCATTATATGAGCAAAAAGGACGTCTATTGTTGGACATAGGCCTTCATAAGAAATGGGGAATGTAGCCCATAATTGCCACTATCAAAAAATAGCGGCATTGGCAAGGCATAGCCTCGTGACAGGGATGCTGCTGCCCTAAGCCTAGTGTATTTGAGCTACACTGTTTCGGCTTGCACCTCACGTCATATATAAATTTGTTCACTTTTTTATTTAAATTATTGCTAGCTTAACATTTAAAAATAATTTAATAATAAAAATAATTTCTAACAAAAAGTGTTGCCACAAGAAACCCTAACCCAGTTATTCGCGACAAGAGAATTAAGCCATCGTTTAAAGGGTTATTTTTTGGTTCCCTTTCTCCGCTCGATATAAATCTGCCATCCCCCGGGAGCTTGTAAGCGAGTGTGTAATCCGGAGTGATAAGGCGCTGGTGGTAAGGAGCTCGCAATTACCCTGTCTTTGAAGCGAAGATAAGAGCATGTTAAAAGACTTTAAATCTTGTAATTCGAACAAAGATACGGTTTGCTAGGTATTCTTTGATTTCTTGTTACTTATATTTAGATTTGAAGCATGAACATTTGTAGTATGTTTTAGTTTGAATCAACGGTTATTTTGGAGGTTTTTGGTGAGAACCTAAATTTAAGTCTTATTCTTCTTGGATAATTAGATTAAAGATTTTTTATTATTTTTGATAGACTATCTTCGTTTTACTTTATTTGTATAGATATATGTATTTATATGTATATAGAAAATAAGCAGGACCTTTATTTATTAACTTGCGGTTTTCCTCGCGTTAAGTTAAAGAACTTTCATACTTACCTTGCACCCCGCTCTTACCTCCTTAAGGGATGATTTAAAAACAAATATTTAATATGTGTTTCATGACATTAAGAAATTTAATACTAAATTCCATTCGAATAACTTCCAAAACAGCATAGGTTCATACTAATTTTACACCCCCTTTTTTAAGTGATTTCTTTTTCAAGAAGCAATTTCAATATATTTTAATTACTTTAATTTATACGAAAATAAATTTAAAATATTTAACTAATTGTTTGTTTATATATTAAGTTTTAACAACTCAACCCGATTTGGATGAAATTTGGCATATGATAGCTTAGAGACATCTTCGAGACAAAGTGTATTAGCACAATTTATATATATACTCGTATATATATATACCAAAAACAGTGGAGTATATATATATATATGTATATAATATCGACTTTACTTCAACCTCGATAACTTCACTGTTTTTGGTTCGATCTCGACTCTAGAAAGACGTGGTTACTGGTTTACTACGAGCGCCATCTCTAGGTTAGTCACGGTACTTATTAATCCATGTGTATTCCATGTTAATGTGAGATTTAATTTGGTTATGTGTGAGTCAAGAGTACAATTTTTATCAGTATAGATATATCTATTAAAGCCATCAGTTTGTAAAAGGAGGCAGTTGTTTCAGATAAAAATAAAAAAAAACGTGAGTAATGCTTCAAACTGCTACATTGAAAGAACCGCTGGCTAGAAACTTTAAATAAAAAAGCACCGTTGACTCCCTGCTGGATACCACGAAGCAAACAAACGAATTCAGCTTTTGAAATTTGGCACCAGGATTTCACAACTCATCAGATTTTTTGTTCTTTTCAGTTTTCCGTTCCATTTTGACGCTTCTCTGATTGAATGCCTTGTAAAACGAGCCTGCGAGTTCAATTCTTGGAAAAGAGGCGTGTTTTGAATATTGGGAATTATTGGTTGATAAGTAACAGACAGAGATACATTTGTATCTAAATTTTGTCAATTTCTTCCGTCGGTCGTTATTGCGCGTATTGTTTTTGTTTGGACTGGTTGGTATAGATAGAGTCAGTAACATAACGTTGGAGTATGATATAATATACTCTAGTCTTCAGGCCCTTATCAGTTAGCCAGTTGCTGACAGTATCTTTGCAATAATTTCCAGAGAAATAAAAATAAATAAATAACCCATACAGTACACATCTAACTGCCTTATCATATTATCTTCTTATATATCCGTCCAAAGGTTGCCTGGAAGAGATGAGGCCGCATTGTAATAAAACTTGTCACTTTTTATTCCTTCTAATTATGTTTTTTTGTGTATAATAAAGATTACTATTATTATTATTAACCCAAGTATCTATCTAGTGAGACTAGACAGAATAAAATAGTACCTCCCCCTAGGTGTCGTAAGAGGCGGCTGAGGTACTAAAACTGAGAGATAGGGTATATCTATCCGAAGCAGTGTAGTTCAAATAAAGCAATGGGCAGCAGCATTCCCGTCTCAGAGTTACGCTCTGCAATCGCTACCACACTTGCCCAGCGGTGCAATTATGGGCAAAGTCCCCCTTTCCTTTGGGAGGCACATGTCTAACAGTAGATGTTAACGGCTGCATTGATGCTGATGATAACTTCCAATAGATTTTGTCAATACTTTTCTTCACTGCAGACTATATGATTTATTGTTGTCGTATTACTACATAAGAAAAACCGAGTAATCTTAAATATTTTTTTACTTATACACGCCGCATACTGCTCGGTAGTATCGCCTGTTTCGCCAAAATGGCGCCTGGAAAGTTTTGCCCTATTTGTTACGGGTACCTTATTGTTTTAATTTTTAATTTTGTATGTCAAAGTATGTAATGTTCTTGTAAATAATTCGCGAAATTCTTTCAATTGCTATGTTTTGAATGGATATGCCACCATCTAACGGTTCTGGTACCTTAGTCGCCTCTTATGACACAGGTACAGGGAAAGGTACTATTCTGCTCTGCCGGTATCTCATGGCAAATTTATATAGATAATTATAAATAATAATTATAGTAAATGAAAACAAATTAACATTATGAGTATTGTGAAATTAAAAACTTTCGTTAATAGTTAAAGATATTTTTGTTTTTTCAATTAACTAATTGTTTACTCTATGCCTTTCGAATTGAAAGGGATATCCCAGTAGCTATTAAAACACCTAATCCAAGAAGTAGAAATATCTATTTTTTTTATTAAGTTTGAGAAAATATCAAAAAATTACAAGTCCCTAACGGAACCATATTACACTTCGCATGTCGCAGAGTAAATACATTATGCCACAGCGCAAATATTTTTGGAGCATGGCAACGGTAAACGGAACATAATTAAATATGGCCTTGTAATACCCTAAATATCTTAGTAGTACTAATGATTGATCTAAGACTAATTTTCAGAATATTCTGAATAATCCCAGGCAAGTCTTTGACTTTACAGACTAAATACAAGCTACACTAATATTGAGAGGTAATCTGTGACAGCGCAGAAGGTATTGATCCTCTTAGGGATCGTGGGTTCAATTCCAACCCAGAACCTATATTTACATAATGATTTATATGATGATATTTGTGGGTCTTAAAAATATTTATTTAAGCGTTGTATGAGTCATTTCTATATACCTCCACAAATTATAGATCAAAATTGCCTTAAATAAATTTTGCACATATTTTATTAGATTTCTGTAGCTTTATCTTTACTGTGGCATTCCCAAATAACTTTATACGCCATTTGACATTCAGGTGACGTCACTTTGCCCGATTACTCTTCAATTCGGCTGTATTTGGAGTCGATTGTGTAGAAAAAAATGTGGATTGATGAATAAGAGATTCGCAATTCATGACATGTCAATTAATAATAATGAAAACGAAATCAGAATCGATCAAGTTTTTTACGATAAATATTTTCTAAGTTTACTTTTTCGATTTGGTTTCTTCCATCCAAGTATTATTAAATTTGTTCATCTCAATTGGCCAATTGCTTAGCTATTGTAAACATGGTTTTTAAAATATTACTAAGTTGCGTATTGAGTCGATTTATACTGGGTATATATTATACTACTCTTTTTAATTTATTTGCCTTCTGAGTATCGGTAGCGGTCTACTGTGGTACCAAAACTGACAGATGCCGGAGTATATATATCAAAGGAGAAACTGACAGACTGACATAAATATCAAGACAGGGCCTAAACTAAATGGGTTATGACTTTGGAATTTTGCACAGAAGTTAGTTTTATCACAGAGGGGAGTTCTAGGAAATAATATTTTGAAAATTCACCTTCTAAAGAGGTAAAACGGGGGTGCGTTTGTATATAACTATGCTGTATTTAAAGTTATTCGAAAGAAATTCAGTACGAAGGTTGTTGATTGAAAGTCATAAATTACGTATTAAATATTTTATTGAAAATATCCCTTGGTAAAATTTAAATTGGTTTTCAAATATAGTTTTCAATAAAATGTTATTTCAATATATATATATATATATATATATATGTGTGTGTGTGTGTGTGTGTGTGTGTGTGTATGTGTGTGTGAGTGTGTGTTTGGTGTGTAAGGAAAAGCTGACCAATTGATAGACTGACATTAACGTCATGCTATAACATAGCCCACATATCGAAAAACAATATATAGGACACATAGTATCTCGCATGGACTAATAACAACGGAGCATAAATGACGCTAGGTTTGTTCTACTACTTGACGCGAGTAAAACCACTGAGCGCTGCTAGTCTGAAATAAATGGGCAGCATTTCCGTCATGACTATGATGTGTATTAATTATCACACTTGATCAGCTTTCTTCTATTAGACCAGGTCGACAAATAAGCATACAGTCTGAATGAGTATATGCGTTACTGAAGCCTATAGACGGTCGTATTATCACAAAGATCACTAGCGCATTGACAACTTTGTGACTTGCAAATAATAATAATATACTCTTTATTGTACACCAATAAAAACAATACAAGAACGTCATAAACACATGAAATAGTAGGTACAAGAGGCAGCCTTATCGCTAAATGCAATTTCTTACAGGCAACTTTTGGATGGAAATAATGTTAAAGCTGGTGGAAGTTTGAGGTGAATTTAGGACAACAAACAAACATGTATGTAATACATTTAAATACATTTATATACAAGGTAAATCAAAGTGACAGATAACACGTCTTCACCATTTTCTTAAGAATAGAAAGTGAACGAGCAGATCTCACTTCTAATAAAAATAATATGTCACATCTACCAGTTATATCACTGTCTCTTTCACTCATCAAATTGAAACACGACGCAGCCGACCCTTGTATAAATTTGCCTCATGTGAATTAATTCTAATAAAACATGACGCATGACTTATGCCATAATTAGAAAGTATAATAATATACACAGACAGACACTGTGCAAATGTATAACTTATTTATTTTTAGTGGAAACCAATGTGAAGCTGTCATACTCGAGTAAAGCTTAGGATTAGATTATGTATAGGACTAGAGACTAGGACTATACACGATTTTTTTAAGACTAAGAAAACTTTGTCACTCGAAGATATTATGTCAGATTATCAAGTAATTTCTACCCCTATCACTCTTTAAACTATTGCTTGGCGTAACAAATAGGTGAGGATGAGGTACTAATGCAAACAACCTTTGTATTTTATTTTTGTATTATATCTTTTGATCTTTATTTGAGGTCATCTACCTCTAGAGGATATACAAATAGTTCTATTGTTGTTTGCAATTGTAATGATTTAATAATTCCTTAAGTTATTGTCAAAGTAACCGAGAATTACGTTTCGTTCAAATAGTTTTTATTCAATCTATGAGTTAATGGTGCAGTGTGAAACGGGTCTATTGCGTGATCATTGAAATAAAGATACTTTGACATCGATTAACATTTGGATTTTGGTGATCCAATTTGAATATGTTTCTAAAGAACGTTTATATATTAGTTTCGACACTAGACCTAAGTGGTGGAGAAGATAAGTACCTCTTCGATGGGAACTTTATTAAAATGGTTAATTATAATAGTACTTTTTGAAGGTCTTAAAAACGCGGTTAGTTTTCTTTTGTCAGCGTTCTGAAGATTAACAAAATATACGAAAAAGAATTTAGTAGAAACGTCAAAGATAAGTGAGCCGATTTACGAAGTAAATTTTATGTATGTAGTGAAAGTGTTAAAATTAAAAAATAAAATGGTTAAACGTGGTAATAAACTATTTGTTAGATAAAAAATGTTTTGATTTTCGTCGTTCATTCTGTTGTGTGGTTTGGAAGAACCGTTCGTGTCCCTTGCTTAAACTAGCATAAAAAATATTTTCTCTAACCCAATAAAAGGGTTGCCATGTTTTGTCTCGTTCGTGTTTTCTTTTGCCGCGTCAGAATTTTGTAATAACAATTTTTCCTATTACTTGTTCTCGGTTTCCCAGGATTATCTTTCTAGGAGGCCATAGTGAAATGCAATCCGTAAGTTCAAAATAACATTTTATTCTTTTAGTTTTAAACATTAGCAACAAATCATATAATAGTAATTAAATTGTAAAATAGCTATTCTAAATTTCCAGTGGATTCTAAACTTATATAACATAAATTTAAAAGTTATAAGTTTTTGCCACGTCGAGTGCTGTGAGGTACATGCATAAAAAGATATCAGAACCGACAAATGGCGGTATACCATCTAAAACAGTGCAGCTCAAACAGGGCGGAAATGGGTAGCAGCATACCCGTTGCGATAGCTGTGCTCTGTGATAGCCAACACGCTTGCCCAGCGTGGCAATCATGGGCAAAACACCTCCTTTCTCAGAGAAGCTTATGTCGTGAAGTTTTTAACGCCCGATGGCGCCGATGTTAGCATTCCTATCTTGTGCTCCAAAGGTCGTGGGTTGATCCCCATCCAAGACAAATATTTATATGACGATATTTGTGTTCGTTATGTATCTGGGTGGTAAATATATGTATTTAATTCATCTTACCACAGATTTATGGACGTCAAACAACTTCGACGAAGACGACGACGATGTATGGACATTAAAGAAGACTTATGAACGTCAGGCAACAGAGTAATTACAAATATACTACGTATTTGTAATTATTCTGTTATCTAACGACTATAACACAAATGCTTTAAGCGACTTATCGCGGAGTTAGGTCAATATATAAAATGTTGTGTAAATTTGTTATTAGTAGCAAGACAAGAGTTTGAGTAAGATGTAGACTTTGATGTATATACCTAGAAGTATTTGCTAGTTAAATGGCAGCATTTAACTTATAAATACTTACATTATAATATTTATTTCAAGTAAAAGTGTAATCAATCATACATACACTCTTCCCGCCTACATTCTTATGGGGTCGACAGAGACTACGGACCTCTGCTTGCTATGATTTGGCATACATCTCCCTCAACCTTTACTCGCAATGGTCCTTTCATACACGCTCGTATATTCTTTGTCCTTCTTACCTAGACCTTTTTTAATACTCTCTACCTGGTTAAGGCTTGCCTAGGTCGCCTATACCAATTCTTAACCTGCTCAATATATTTGTGCAGTGATTCAACTTTCAATTATTTTTTTTTGCATGTTCAAACAATCACAACATTATTTTCTCTTTTTTTATCTCAACATCAACTTTTACACCAGATTGATGTAAAAGTTGATATTGAGATGCCTAGTTGAGACCACTAGGTGCCTATAAGAACAGGCTAAACCTAGTTAAGGTACCTAAGTATCAAAATGTATTTTAGTTTAAGTTACCTTTTGTTGTTGAATAAAATTATTATTATTATTAATATTATTATTATTGATCTATTATCACACTATTCTCTGTCTCTCAAACAATCGTTCGTGGGTAAAATAAATAAATTACAACATGAATAAATGTATAAAAATGTCTTAGTTTAGTATTTTGTATATTAGTATTTACTTATGTTTCTCATATGTAAGAAAATAACTCAGTAAATAACATTTTAATTTACGTTTGTAACAAAAATATACGTTGTATACTTAATGGGGCTCCATCACATTTTTAAACAAAGAGTATTGTTTTGCTGG
Source organism: Heortia vitessoides (assembly GCA_020976665.1). Taxonomy (NCBI): domain Eukaryota; kingdom Metazoa; phylum Arthropoda; class Insecta; order Lepidoptera; family Crambidae; genus Heortia; species Heortia vitessoides. The sequence goes on along the minus strand of JACJUM010005602.1, from coordinate 14,439,768 downwards.
TGAGACTGACCGCTGTCATTCTGACGAGTCGTCAAATAGATGATCGATCGATCAATGGAACCTTGTTGCATGTATTTTTGAAACGGAGTTAGGGTTCGCACGTCATCGATAAAATGTTAATGTTCCAATATGAAATCCTTGCTAATCGTAGCCCAATAGTGTGCCTTTTGCCAAGTGTTTATTTTGTTTGATTAAGCTATTTTGGTATTTTCATATTTTGTATCATAGGTATATTTCTTGAGTTGTTTAAATACCTCCTCACATATGGGTACTTCGAATGCCCTTCCCCCTTGCCTTTAATAGTATCCCGTTTAATGTGTTAGTGAACGAAAATATACGCAGCTTCGTGAATATACTCCTGTAACGTACTCGTGTACGTCTAGCACAAAAATAATATTATAATAAATAGAAATAAATAAGTTCCGACTACATCTCAGATATTGACCTGATTGTGTGATAAGTCACTTAAAGCACTTGTGTTAAAGACATAAGACAACTGAAAAATCATAAATATCGTACTTAAATACATGTAAATAAGAACCAAGTACATCACAAACATATCATCATCATCACACCAGCCAGTAAGAGAAAGTAAGATATACCTATGTATAGAATGTATCACAAAATCATTTATTTTATATATAAGTATGTAATATAATAAATTAATAATAAATTCATACAACATCTCATACATTTGTCGCTTAAAACTCTTGCACAACGGTCGTTCTGAGTCATAGTTCCGGCCATTGGAAATCCACTGCTGGACATAGGCCTAGAAAGGGGTAATTTTGCCTATAATTGCCGCGCTGGGCGAGCATGTTGGCAATTGCAGAGTGCGGCGTTTGCGACGGGGATGCTGCTGTCCGTCCTAACCCTGTGCACTGTTTCGTATAGATACACTGCATTCGGTTCCGATGTCTCAGTCAGGTACACAGGTCAGTATGTACTATTTTACTCTGCCGGTATCTAACGGCTTTCTGCCGGTACCTCACGGCTTCCTCATTTTACAAGTGTTAAGCTTTATTTCCTTTGAACTTTAAATTGGCACGTATAAATTCTTTTAGAGTTGAATGTGTGTGGGTTTTTTTATTCTTTTCCTGTAGTTTACTCGTAGTGATAAAAGTTAAATTCCAGTGTCTATTTGTTCTAACGAAATGTATACCAGCTGGGCCGGCAAACATTATTATGAAAAATATATTTTTTTTATTTTATATTTATTTTATTTATATGCCGAGGAATACCGGCAAAGTAGAATAGTGCCTCCTTCTATTCCAGGTGTCATAAGAGTCAAGTGACGTTAAGGAACCGACAGATGGCGGTATATCCACCTGAAACTGCGTAGCTCGAATGCAACAGGGGCAATGCAATGGGCAGCAGCATTACGGACGGAATTGCTATGCGATTGCCAACACAAAAACTCAGCGCGGTAACTTCAGGCAAAATCCCCCTTTTCCCAAGGAGTCCCATGATCAGCCGTGGACCATCTACGGCTACCTATCCCTTCGTCTTGCAGTAAAATGATGTCCTGATATCGTGGGAGTTTAATTTGCGTTCTCATAACACATATTTTTTATTTTATATATTTTTTTGAACTTTATTGCACACAATATTACAAAATATACAAATGGCGGACTTAATGCCAGTTGGCATTATCTCTCAGTCAACCATTTTACGAACCAGATACATATAGTGGTGCAGACAATATATACACAAAAAAGACAAACACATTTGTATATAAACGCAAAATAACCACATGTTTCTATGACCCAATGACATACATCATAAATACGTCTGACGATCCCTTATAACTTACACATACCATACTGTTTCATTTTCACTGTAGAATAAGCAAGATTCCCTTTGATATGTGTTGTGTTTACTTTATTTGTTACATGTAACACGACGGAATGAAACGAAAATTGATGGCGTATACAATATTTGCTCGATGGAGCGGTAAATATCGGGGGTAAATACTAATTCACTTAACGAAATTGTTATTTTGGTCTTTGTGTGGGGGGGGGGGGGGGGGGTTGTTACGTAATAACAAAATTTTTACCACATTGAGTGTTTTTAATGTTGCTTTAGCATGACGACGGTTTAGAGCGCGGACATAATTTTATCAAATAGTGTTCAAAATTTAACTACATTGTAAATAATTTGGATTTCTTTTCGGGGTTTCTTAAATGTCGAAAAATATTTGTTCCAGATGGCGTAAGAGGCTACTGTGGTATTGGAACTAAAAGATAATAGTATATCTATACAACACATGTTACAAGACGGGATTGAATGCATCCTCATCAAAAAGCTCTGCGATTACTAGCTTCGCGACAGGAATGCTGCTACCCATCCCCGCCCAAATGCAACAGACATTTGTGCTACACATGTTATTCAGTATGAAGGCTTTTCTGTGAAAGTCATAAGCAAGGTATATTTTTTTTTTGAAAATTACTGTTTCCAGGGCTAGAATTATGCACCCTATAGTTGGTATTAAAATTACTTAGTCCTACAACTTAACGCGGATGAAACCGTTGGGGCCCTGCTTGTCTCCCATATCAACCGACCGACCGATCACCGACCACATAAAACCTCACCATAAAGAATGCCTCCGATTTGGTAACCAAGTGTCAAGGTTTTTAAAGAATTCTCCGTTAACCTTTGCTATAAGTATCTTATCTTATATTTTTATAGAATGTTATAAGACAAAAAAGCTCCTTTAAAGGATTTTAATGTGGTATATTAAACATTCTCCTTTTTACAAAGTTTTGGTTGCCATGCTATAAACTTGTATGAAAGTGACTTCGGTTTTTTAAAAGATTTATATGTTGTGTTCATATGTTTTGATACTGTAACGATTGATGTGATAGAGGAGATCTCCTTTTCCTAGTATATTATTTATAAAAATAGATCCCTATTCCCCTTAGTGTACGACATCACACGTGAACGGCTAAACCGATTTAGCTGGTTATATTATCTTGGATTTGTTATTATCAGGAGAAGGTTATTATAAAATATAATTATAAAATTTACAAAAACGTTTTAAATTACATTAAACTTTCTAATGTGGGTGTTTGCTATAACTGTCAGTTGTTTGACAGTTGTCACTAATAGAAGGGTATGTGCTGTAAATATTCTTTGAAACATATTTATCCGTCCAATTTATGTTATTTAAATATAAATATTATATTATATACATTTATACTAGCCGATAGCGCATCGTATGCGCCAAGGTGACATAGGTCAAGAAATTTGCCCATAAATGCCACACGGAGCAGGCGTAGAGAAAATAGTAGAGCATAGGTTCGTATCAGAAAAGCAGCCCTATGACATTTGAACTCTGCTGTTTCGGGTGGATTTGTCGCCATCTGTCAGTTCTGGTAGCGTACTAAATTTACATACTTTCACATCAATACAATTAGTATATTATGCTTTACCCATCAAAAGTTGGATATAGACTCAGTTTACTTCGGATCATAGACTGGAATGGTAATTATAATGAGGAGATATATTGGCGTAATTAACTCCAATTCAAGCATTAGCAATACAATGCTAATGCATTGTATTGCTAAAGTTGTCTGTGGTTGTAAAGGACAATTCAACTGCAATAGTCAAACGCACAGCACAAAGCTAAGTTGATTGCATCTGGGCAATTATATAGTTAACAGTTTAAATTAAGTGTTCAATTATGATAGCTTCAAAGGATATCAAGACAGGATGTATTAGGTCATAAATCTGTTTAATCTAAAATTAGTACACATACCTCATTATACGCTTAATTAAACAATTTGTTTTTAAAAAAATAAGGAAAATAACTAACTTAATCGAAATTGTTCGTCTTGCTCGTTTTTAAAAAAACTACCCAAAGAAAGGAATTCCAATAATAAAACTAGTTGTATAACAACTTTTAATAGAGAGAACTGACAAAGAATCCATTTTATATTAAAAACTACCCTTTTTACGGATTAAAAATTAAGTTAAATATTTTTTTTATTATTTTTTGTTTGATAAACGAGAATATTGTTTCAGATAATTTGCTAACTAAAGAGTAATTTTATTCTGAGTAGGAAACGTGTAATTGTTAGAAAATATAATTCAACCTATATTTTACTTTACTCTGATATAGACGATATAAAAATAGTTTAATAAGCTGTAAATAAAAGAATGCATCATTTATTTGTCAGACACAATTCAATATAATACTAAAAGAGACAACATTTCTTGATTACTCACTACTACGTTACTGACGCAGCCTACATAACGAGCTGTCATCTGCAGTATCCTCGAAAGCCTTCTTCCGACTTATTGTTCTTATACTTGGCACTACATTCCCCCTTTAGAGAGACAGACTTTTAATATTAAACGATTGTAGCAGGCCAGGAATAGGTCTATAATTTTGAAGAGATTCAGACACCTGGGAAAGTTGTTAAACTCCTTTTGTTGTTAAAAACTAATTGTGCGAAGTAGTTAAAAAAGGTAGGGATTGATGGAACTCGTTGTCTCAATAATGTGACTTTAGGTGGGAATATTCTGTTTCCACATTATTTGTGAGTAATACAGAAATGTGACAAGAATGCAAAATATACTAATGCTGCCAAAAAACAAAACCTGAATACTGGCTGGCATTTACGACTTCAAATTGATTGAGAAACGTGGTACTATATAATTTATTATTGTTATCATAGCTTTTTGCTCTCGATTTTTGTTTCCAAGGCTTTTACTTCAATCTTATTAAATTCTATTCAATATAACTAAGAAACGTGCTGTGAGGTACCGGCAGAATAAAATAGTACATCCCACTGTACATCCAACTTCACGTAGGTGTCGTAAGAGGCGACTGAGGTACTAAGACCGACAGGAAGTCACTCAAAGCAATTGTAATCAGGCAACAGACGAACGATAAATATACTACTTAAATAAATATAGTTACAAACATACATAATACAAGCACAAATATTATAATTTGTATATTGGTATTATATTTGTGATTCCTCGATAGTTCAATATAACCTTAGACTAATTATTTCGAAGACAGGGTAATATATAAAATGTTGTGTGAAATTCAAGAAAGCCTATAATAATGGCGTAAGCCATTCACATGGCAAATATAATTAAAATCTGATCACCAGCGTAAATGTAAAAGCGCAACAAATGAACAGAAATATTTTCACTTCGGTAAATCAATACAGATGTAAAATTTCTGCTCCTGCAAAGAGAAATGAATCAAGTTACACAATAATTCTCCCATTTTACTAAAAAAATTCTTTATATTATAATTAGACTTTTCATCGACTGTAATAAATTCACCAACACAAATTCAATAGTATAAACCTTGAAGCAGAGTTTCTATACACGAAACTTTCCTAATTCCAATAAGTATGGCATACAATACAAAAACAGGGCAATAAATACTTGAATTTATCGCCAAAACCCTATTTACATCGGCCTCGCCTCACCCAAACAAATATCCCAGTAAGAATCCGAAATTATGACCAAAAGATATTTACCCCCAATTTCGTTCTAGTCTATCCCGCGTTTATTGCTGTGTATTCATAAAGAAGACTTTGGTGAATCGTTACGAATGTAAACAATAAATTTTTATATACTAAAGTATACGTAACTTTCACGATCTGACTGCGCAGTGGGTTGAACACGTGTTGAGACGCAAGGGTTTGGTTTAATTCGCGCACACCATTACAAGACAAAGACCTCACGACAGAGGGATTTTTATTCACGAATGCCGCGCTGGGCCGGCGTTATGGCAGCTGCATAGCCTGCTCCTCCCATCCTCGTCCTGTTGCATTTGAGCTACGCTACTATTTTGGGTGGATATACCGCTATCTGTCAGTTCCAGTACTTTAGCCTCTTATGTCTGATACAGGGGGAAGTACTAATCTGGTCTGTCGTCGTCCAAGGCTAGCTTTTTGTCTTTATCCATTTTGATTTGCGAACAAATCTATATATTTTTTGCTATATATGGTCATAGTAATGACTTGGTGACGTTAAAGAATCGGAATATGGCGTGATCTGCTTAGAGAAGACTGAGCTTACATTTGATCAAGAACCAAGCAGCACTGTCTGATTGTGAGGCTGATAGCCAGAACTGTCTGCAAGAACGGAACTCAGGCGTCGGGACTTTCAAAACCTCTTAATCAAATAACATCTTCGTCCATTTTTAAACCAGTTGGAACAAAGTAACCAAAACGTCGAAACGAATAGCAAAAATGTATTTCTATAATTGGACTACTTTGTCATAGATTTCCTGTCACCAAGACGTGCATGTTCTATGACTGCGTGTTCTATTGTTCCAAAAACTGGTTCTGTCTCTGTGAATAGAACCTATCGGCGGGGTTTTTAATGGGTCAGTGATTCCAAATATCTACACGGACTTTTCAAGGGAATTTACTAAGTACAATATACCAGCACTACTATTTAATACAAAATAAGTCGTAAAACACTGTTTCCCTAATTTGATGAAAATTTGCCTAAAAGATTATTTTTTCACGATCAATTGTTTTTGTATATGAAATTGTTGTAAAAATTTGCATCAATATTATATACTAACACCGTGCCTTGACAAAGTGTTTTCCCATCGTTCCCGGCCTTTAATCTATACAATATAGTCATTATACCTGCTGTATATATACATATTATTTACAAAACTGTCTAAACAATGTAATAAATTAATCCCTTTATGTTGTATAAATTTCTAGTTAATTTGATTAATTCTGTGTAACAAAAGATCATTTTACAAACAACATTTCAAAAACTAATGTTAGGTACATACATATGAAATAAGCGTTTTGTCGTACTGACCACTTTGATCTTAAATATCTTCTCTTTTGAGTTTTGAAAACAGGAATTCATTTGTTTTATCCTCATTACCTTCAACCGACTTTGAAAAAGAGGTTCTCATTTCGCCTGGATGTTTCTTTTTTTTGTGTGTATGTTACTTGAAATTTTTTGATGGCGTCGCTTATGAAATATCGATATATATACGAATACGAGTTCTACCATGAGACCAGTGCTGTAGATACAGATTGAAGGAATAACGATGTCCATGGAGCTAGTGTCGCATAAGAAAGCACGGTACATTTTTAGTTTCAACGTGTTTATTCTGGATATTTTAACCTTCAGAACAAACCCCGTGGACATTTGGAGACCAAAGTGGAAAATAAAGAATTAAAGGCTATTGTCGAAGCGAATCCATTACAGAGCACTTCAAAGATAGCTGCAGGCTTCAAGGTAAGTGACAAAACTGTATTCATCCATTTGAAGCAAATCGGGAAAGTAAAAAATCGTGAACGAATGGACTGATTCGAACTTGCAGAAACGCGTCAACTACTGTGTTATTTTGCTCAACCGACCAGTATTGAAAAATAGATACTGATGATAATCGGAAGCCCTTGTCGCAAAGGCTGAACCCTGGAGACCCAGCTTAATCCTTTTTTTTTTTTTTTTTTTAACCTCCAGAAAATGCTATTACGCATGCCCCGCCTGCGATTAGTGGCGGGGGTATGTGGGACTCGCTAAGGATATCGCGGAGACAGCACACGACATCCTCATTCTCAAACGGAACCGCCTCCCGCGACCCCACCCAGCCCCGTGAAGGGCCTGATGAGGTCCCGAGAGAGGGCTATACCCACTAAAAACTGGAGGGATCTGCCACCATATCCGGGTTGTTAGCCGCGTGGGATCCTTTTGGCACTCTACCACACGGCCCTAGCTTAATCCTGGCCTAAGCGAAAATTGACTCTGAAAAAGTTACTTTTGAGTGTTTGATGGAATAATGCCGTATTCATTTAGAGTTATTTACAATAGCTTTCTAAAATCGCCATCGTATCGCAAGCCATGAAGGAAGATTTGGGTACTAAGCAACTGAGATTGGTAAAATTCTCTAGGCCACTACTGCTTTACGATAACGCAAAAACAAACAACCACCAAGTCAGATAATTTACAATTGGAATGTCTGCGATATTCACCGTACTCCTTGGATCTTGCTCCAATAGAAATTTTGTTTGTCCAAGATGAACTTGCTACTGAACCGAGTTTAATAAAATTTTGCTTATTATGTTCAATTTGATACAACAAGGTCGTGAGGTACCGGCAGAGAAGAGTAGAAATAGTACCCGTACCAGGTGTCGTAAGAGGCGACTAAGTTACTAAATCCGACAGGTAGCGGTATATCCATCTAAAAATGTGCAGCTCAAATGCATAGGCCGGGGGTGGGCAGCAGCATCCCCGTCGCGAAAGCTGCACTCTGCGATTGCCAACCCGCTTACTCAGCGCGGCAATTATGGTTCCTTTTTTGGGAAAGGCTATGTCCAGAGAGGACTTTCAATGCCTGTTATGATGATGATGATGATACAACTTAAGACATTAAACGTTTATGATAAACAATACGACCAAGTCTATCAAGTTAGCCAATATCAATAATAGCTCCTAATACCAAGTTGCGAACTGTTATTGGAGTTTGGTCCATATCCGTAATGTAATGCTCTGCTCCTAACGTTACATTACGGGCAAGCATTCCCGGACATACAGAACCTTCACAAAGATCATTTTCAAAGATATTACATACCTATTCTATTGAAGGCATCCAATTAGCAATATTCGCATTGTTGCATCCTGTTTGCCTTCAAATAGAATGAGAGAATTATTATTTTGCCTGTTAATAATTAATTGCCCGAGGGAATCAGATGTCTGCGGATTGTGACGTGGAATCTTCGTTTACTACGAAGTCGGTGTATTGTAATCCATACGGTGTTCCAAGCTTATTCTAAGGATACAATCTTCTTTTTGTTGCAAATTTATTACTATGCAAGCTACGAGTTTTACGAGTACGACGTCAGCGTGGATAACAAATATATAAAGAAATTCCACATCCGATACATTGACCTGACTTCAGGATAAGTCGCTCAAATCACTCGTGTTACGGATGACAGATATCAGAGGAATTAGACATATTATAGTCAGACACATATAAATAATTTTTAATTGATAACCTAAAACTAATAATTTCTCTATAAAATTTACAAACATATCCTTGACCCTGTTTACTGGAAACTTTTTGGCTTTCGCGTCCCTCGTCGTACCAAGTGCTCCTACAACTCCGTTTAGCTCTCTTATCCGTAGAATGGTAAAGGGTGCAAATACACCAGTGCCAAGGCTTTGTAAGCTCATCTATAGTTGGAGTGACCTGATTGACCTTAACGTTGAATCATTTACCATAGTTAACAAGATAGAGTTGAATGGACGCCACTATTTTCACGTTCTTTTTATTTTAAGTATGTATGTACTTAATATTATGTGTTTGATGGATAATTTAAGTTTTAACATTGTTATTGCAAGTGGTGTTTACCTTTAGTTGGTTATCATTGTAAGTATTAGTGTGTGTTAATGTTGGTAGACCTAATAAATAAATAAATAAAACCCAGACACAAAAGAAATTTAAATATTAATCATATAAATATTTGCTCTGGGAGGTGATCGAAACCAAAACTTCATCACTTACTGGATGGATCACTACCATCTGCGTCATCGGCTTGCGCCGGTCAGAATTAATTTTCTGATTTGTTTTGCGATTTTGGACGGGCTCTATTGTGCTATCTCCGACTTATTTTGGAGTCAACTCAACATATTAGATGTTGTGTAAATGTATATATATATAATTAATTAGGAATAGCATCTATAGTTACAAAATATTCTCTTTTAAATTTATTATTATTCTTTTTTTATATTATGAAGTCAGTAAACAAGCACACGGTCCCTTTAATGGTAAACGTGACCGCAGCCCATTGACACTTGCCTATCATTATCGTATTACCAACCCTGTTAACTGAAGATACTAATCTCATTAGCCTAGTAATTTCACCTCTCTCACCATTCAAACCGAAACACAGCAATGAGAACACTGCTATTTGGCGATATTAGAGTGACGCATGTTGATGACCCTTGTATGAGGTCTATCTATCTACAGTTAAGTCAAAGTTTGAGTAATCGAATACTTAAGAATGATGTGCTCATACTTGCAAAATAGGGATGTCAGAAATCTTAAGAAGAAAATTTGATCAAATACTTATAGTACAGAACTTGCCCTGTATCGCATTCGAAAAAGCACAGAAAGTCATCCTTTAGGACGTGAAAGGGAGGAGACAAAGTTAATGAAGAAATTACTATATAACGGGAATGATATCACGGGGCGCTGCTAGTATGCATATATATGTGTCTATATATATAGCAGGTATATGTGTCTCGAGTTCTTTCTCTCAAATTTCTTCCACATCAACATGTTATAATCTATGCGACATTACATGCTAAGAAAATAAATTACGACATCCCTGAGGGGATAGAGATATCACAAAATCTTATTCCGGCAGCCATATAGGTATGATTTGACCTTAAACTTTATCGGGGTAGGTTGCGCTCCGCTTGTACGGAACCCTGCTGAGCCAATTTATTACAATGAATAATGCAAAAAACGAGCTGCCTCTCGGGAATACTTCCATTCCTTATTATTTTAAGAGATTCCCCGCTGGTTGGAGGGAGGTGATACGTTTCTGCTGATGTCGTTTGTGAGAGAAGCGCTAGCGCTTTAAATTATGAATAAAAAAGTTTTAATTTACCTAGTTTATAAACTTTGACTGAATTCAATATCTTTATCTATAGAAAAATCTGCGAAATATATTCCTGAAGGACAGCTCTTAATTTGATAATATTTCTTTTTATCTATTTACAATAGTCAAGAAAAGGTTGGTACCCCAACAGAATCGGTAATTATTTACAGATTAAACCCAAGAATGGGATAAAAATGCATTATGTGCAGGCAACTTGACTGGACATGGTTCGGAATATCGCTGAGCATTTATATAAGCTAGAACTGAGGATAGCAGTTATCGGGCCAAAGTTTCGACATTGCCCAGAGGATTTTTCAGTTGAAGTCGTAAAGGCAGGGCATATAGCAAAACCATCGGCCGATAGGCTTGTAAGATTTAGAAATAGGTACCACCGTCAACTGCAGCGTATGACTTATGTGGAAGTCCTACGCTAGTAGACTACCTGACACGATCCTCAGGGTCAGGTAGGTTGCTCGCTTTTAATCGGTTTTATTAAAAGGTTTAGTTGACACTCTAAAGCTGATACGATAAAATACCAGAAGAATAATAATTGTAATATACTCTTTATTGTACACCAAGAAAAACGTAGGTACAAGAGGCGGTGCAATGCAATTTCTTACAGGCAACATTTGGATAGAAATAATGTTAAAACTGGTGGAAGTTAGAGGTACAATTTTTTTAGAGTAGGTAGTTTTTTAGATTAGAGGAATTTAGTACAACAAACAAACATACATATATACACACATACATACGTATACATAAACATACATTAAAATACATGTAAAACATATAGTTACAGAACAAGGAAAGTATACATATAAAACCTAGAATAAGATATTCTTGAGGTTTATTACATAGATTGACTAGACGTATTAAGCATATTAGTATACAGCCAAAGTAGAGTCAATACTATATATTTTTAGCAAAGTATATGTCGTGCTTGCTAATATTATTGCAAGAGGTAGACCTCAAACCAAGATCGTCTGCATTAGTACCTCACTATCACCTATTTCTATCGCCAATTAGCAGTGTTTGAATGGCTTAATCTGGTTTGAAGGATGAGATAACTTGTGAAATTCCTGGCTAATATAACATTACATCCTCAAGTCATAAGGTTGGCAATACACTAGTAATATCCTTGTGATATTACGAGTGTCTATAGGTTGAAGTGACACTTACTTTCACGCACTGTATGCTTATTGTCGACCTGGTTTAATAAAAATATAAATGTTTTGATTTAATTATGATTTTTAACGATATTCATCATTTCCGCCATTGACAGTTCACTGCTGGACGTAGAACTCTCAAAAAAAGGGAGAATTTCACCCATAATTGCCGCACTGGGCAAGCGTGTTGGCAATCGCAAAACGCAGTTATGCGACGGGGATGTTGCTGCCCATCACCGCAATGTGCATTTGAGCTGCACTGTTTTGGATGGATATACCGCCATCTGTCGGTTCTATAGTACCTTAGTCGCCTGTTACGACACCTGGTACAGAGGGAGGTACTATTCTACTCTTCCTTTTAATAAATACTATTCAATAATACTGTTTCAAGGACAAACAATTGATTCTGTTTCAAATAATAACATATATTTTTATTTTACAATTTTCAGCTGACGTTGACTATGACATGAAATTCTTCGATCGCTACAAGTGATTTAAGTTAGCCTTAATATAAGTACTTATAGGTTTAAATGTTTTAGGTCATACTCCAATCAAAAATCAAATGAAGGTATTGAACAAAAGCCTTAGTTACAACACTTGTTTTTTTGTCTCGCAATTACAAACTGCGTTTCAAAGCCGTTAGAAAGTACCTAGTTTTAGAATGAGTAAAAGTTTAAAAATAGCTGATTTATCAGTTATTTTTTCTCCGTTCCCGTTAAAGTAGAACTAAAGTAAGTTTGACATGAAAGTCCATTCCGCTGACTACACTCGCTAAGGAATAATAGCAATGTCTTAAATGTCTTTCGGTGTTCCAATGATCGATTGTGAAGACACCTTAATGGGTTGTAATGGCATGAGTTCGCACTTTTCGCGTTCGGCACTTGGACCATTAAGTGGTACTTAATATCTGAATAGTGTTATAGAACTGCTTTTAGTTAGTTTACGTGTTTGCTATTTTTTGTACTTAGTTTCTTTTATATATCTATATATATATCTGTATATATATATAGATATATTTATATAATAGACTTTCCTTTGTATCAAATGTCATAAGAGGCGACTAAGTTACAAGTACCGATAGATGGCTGTATATACAAAACGATTCAGGTCAAAAGAACTCGGCGGGAATGAGCAACACCATTCTCAACGCAAAACTACGCTCTAAGTTTGCCAGCACGCTTGCTAAGCGCGACAACTGTGACGAATTCCTTCTTTTTAAGAAGCCTATGTCCAGCTGTGGACTCTCATGATGGCTGATATGATGATGATGATAACTGCATACAGTATAAAATAAACAAAAGCTAATAAATGCCAGCATTCTGATATTCACAAGTGAAATGTAAATAAAACAAATATCAAGACATATACGTTAAATTAATCCTAAAGCACAGCGCCGATTACCGTTCCAGTTCATTGGGACGATGTTAAGCGGCAAAGAAAGGACCAATTTTTCGTCAATTTGGTAACCAAATTGGAAGCCCGATAGGTACCTATTTATTTTTTGTCCCACGACCCCCGGGGCGAAATTCGCCCGATGATTTTATTTATAGAGTCCACGATAGTACGGTGGAAGAGTTGGGGGTGAAATAAAGTGAGGCAAAGGCTCTAAGTAATTTTATTTAGAAGCCAAGCCCGATTGGTGCTTTAATTTTAACAAGCAAATACGGCTTCTTCTGAACATAGTTTTCTATAATGTCCTTTAACAACTCTCGTCCCTCATCCCAAGTTGCCTATGTTCTTATTTAGGGTTCAAAAAATTTTACATGTAGACTACAATAATAATTTAATTCACATCGATCCACAGGCTTATCCGTAAAAGTGTTACAGATTTTTTACGGCTTTATGATGTGACTAGATACATACGATACACCTATTAATAATAATTATTGTCTTTGGACGCTTGCATCACTGGTGATACCCCTCGGGGTATCAGGGGTAAAAAGCTCATTTCAAAATTTTAAAAACCTATAACTTGTCTATTCCATAATCTTCGATGCGATTAGGTGTTCATTGTAAATGATAATGAGTTAAAATAAAAAAAAATTGAATGTAAATTAATAAAAATGATAATTGGTTTTATACTTTAGCGCCAATTTGAAAAACCAGCGCTGTTCTATGAATGTTTACACTTATAAGTAACGCAAATTATTCTGTATTCTGCTAGTATATTTTTGTTTTACAATACAAAGTTATCAAACAAGAATACGGTCCGCTTGATGGCAAATGTAACCGTAGCTTAAACAAAAATAACGTGTCGACAACCTTGTAAACTAAAGACTATGTCACATTTACCATGTAATTTCAGTGACTCTGTCACCCTTTAAGCCAGAACACAACAATGAGATCACTGCTATTTAGTGGTACAAATAGGCAAGAATAAGACAACCTATATAGTACAAAGTAGTGCGTTTTGTACTCAATCAACATATATATTTATATAGTTACCATTTCTGCTTTTCTGTGCCTGAGAATATATATATTTAAGTACTAAATTTGTAATATCTCTATTGTTTGATATCCGTAAAATCATTTAAGCTTCATATCTCGGAGTCAGGTATGTATAAAATGTTATAAATTTATTCATCGTATCAGCCATTGCAAAACCTGTGCGAAGCCTATCTAAAGAAAGGGGGAATGTTGCCCATAATTGCAGAGTTGGGCATGCATGTTAGCAATCGCAGCTTTACCGATTCTGCTGCCCATCTTCAGTCTGCACAAACGCTTTTTACGACACCTGGCATAAATGGAGGTACTACTCTACTCTGCGAATACCTCACTACTTATTGTTATATTTTTTAATATTCTTATTTTTTGGTTTTATCCTTAAAAACTGAAACCAGATGTACTCTTACAGAAAACAAATTACCTAGAACCAAGAAAAACATACAGTGTTTTTACATCCGCGAAAGTCTCAAAGTGTAATAAGGATCGAGAAAGTTGCTAAGCAAAACTAAACTCGTTACCAAAAATGAACTTCCGTCATTTCATCACGTTCTGTTCTGAATCTTCCAAATCCGTTTTGCAAAAATATCCTCCGCATTATATTATTATGAGATTGCCTCCAAAACAATTTCCGGATGGGGGCGTGTTTTAATATAAACTCAAACAAAGACATCACCCCAGAACGCCCTGTAAGAAAATACTAAAGAAAACATGATCCTTAATTCTTTTCGAGTTGACATTAACTTAGTATTATATATTACATAAGAAAATTAATATGTTATATTAAAATGTTTACAATATATAACAAAATCAATATGTTATATTACAAAATTAATAAGTTTTATTACGTTAAACCGCATATATCTTTCTGAATGCTGAAGAAACAGTTTCAAGGTTTTTATCAAAACAATAATATAACATGCTTTACCAATTTTTTTTATTTTTTATTTCGGCACGGAACTATCATTACCTTGTGTTTGGTATACAATAAATAATTTATTATTATTAATAATGAATACATCATTACGGCCATTCAAAGTCCACCGTTACCAATAATTGCCGCGCTAGGCAAGCGTGTTGGCAATCGCAGAGCATTGCTTTAGCGACAAGGTTGCTGCTATACATTCTCACACTTTGCATTTCAGCTACGGTATTTTGGATGAATATACCGCCAACCGTCGGTTCCAGTACCTTGGTAGCATCTTACGACAGTTGGGGGAAGGTACTATTCCACTCTGCCGGCACCCCACGATATTTATCATTATCAGATCGTTTAATACCTAAAATTTACTGAAGCCCATTGCTGGTAAAACATATTGATCAAAGAGTATCAAGTTGGGACACTGATAAAAGTAATATCTGTAGCAAAATAAATAAAACAACACGTCTGAACTAGCAATCTAAGAGTATTGGGTCGGTCTAATTTGCTAAGTGATTTATTGGCGGAGTTACGGAGCTTTTGTTCCTATAAAACACGACATTGTTCTATTGGGATACATATTTTTGAAATAAATAAATTGGTACAATAAATAAATGTTTACGCAGAGTATAAGACTTACATTTCATACTGTATGGTTGTATTTATTACATAACTAGCAGTACTTTAAAAATTCCAGACCCTGTTAAAATTAGTCTAACAGTTTTGGGGTTTACCCCAAACAGACAGACAAAAATTTAAATACCTTAATAAGTGACGTCAATATTTGAAATTTATTTTGTCACATTCAACACAACACGATGATAATGAAACTTAGCAGGTGTTTAAGGTATATTTTAGATATATCTCTTTTATTTTATCATCAAATGAACCGTATACTTATTTGCTGACTTCATAATATATAAAAAAAGTCACCGCTATTTCTTCAATGGTGTATTTAATTAACCTACAACCTTAAATATAACTCAACATACTCGTATTATTTTAATAAATATATATATTTGTAATAAAACGATGGATTACGGTTCCTTCGATATTTCTTTAAACTACTTCTAGAATTTGTATAAATCACGCAAAATGAAGCAAGCAAGATTGCTTTAGATAGCATACTACGGTAATCTCAAAGAAATATATTTATTAATCAGGTAATTATTTGTGATGGGTTTTTTGCCCGATTAATGCAACCTTCAGCAAACCTCTATTCTATTTTTTTTATTTATCTACCAACCCTTATTGCACCATATAATACAAAAAATATAAATGGCGGGCTTAATGACAATTATTACCCTCTCAGTCTATTAGACGATTTATATTATATATATATATATATAAATATATATATATATATATATATATATGTGTATATAATAGAAAAACTACGACAAAATACAATTTATCATAAATCACAATCTAATAAAGATCACTGATCATAATAAAAACTACTCTTTTTACAAAACCGAACAAAAACGTAAATAAATAAATAAATATATATGAAACGGCTTTACGACATTTAATCACTATCACCTAATACCACGACTTAAAGTACTCGTACTTCAAAGCACTTCCACAATTCAGCCGATCCGTTAATTACGGGAAGAGAGAATCGTTAGTCCATTGGCACTTTTAGAGAAATAGAGTCTAGAGAAGCCAATAAATCTAATAAAAGAATTTAAGATTAGCACTATTTGGTCATTTTTGTAGGTATTTTAGACAAATCTGAAAAGGCTTAACCAGAATTTGATCAGCTATTTTATAAATAGAGCTATATATAATAACTTATGCAATGGGATTATCAGCTTTAAGGTTTGTAACATCTTAAACGCGACAGTTTGTGACAATAGATGTAAGGATGTGTCGAAGTATGTTTGTTATTTTTTAACACACTATGCAGATCTGGACAAAATTGATTACAGGGATTATTGATAGTCTGAAAAACCATAGACTTTCTATGCCGAAACCATGTTCTTGTGGGATAGTTCTGGTTTCTTTATTTATCTATAGAACCGCAACGACTCTGTGCACCATTTAGCTATCAAGGAGCAATAGCGTTCTTCCCAAAATAACAAAAGATCCTCAGGGATGAGGTGTAAAGTTTTTACTTTAGACTTCGTAAATAAAGTAACGATTGAAAAGGCAGTCGAGCATAATTAGTGACATAATTGAAAAAATAATCAACTATACAAAAAGAAAAAAGCCTGCACATTACGGATTTCTTACTTTTAATAGTCTAAATAATAAAATACACAAAAACATCTTATATATTGACATGACTCCAAGATAAGTATTTAAGGCACTTGTGTTGCATACAGCAAACAGCAGAGATATCATAAATATTTATTTTTCCTGTAGACTTATAAAAAAAACAAATATTTATCATATAAATGTTTTTCTACAATCCTCACGATCAAATCCTCGACCTTTGGCGCTCAAGATAACATCACTACCATCTATACCATCGCGCTCTCAACGTTTAAACTTCCCCTTTGCCCTCATCTTCGTGCTCTCTCTTCATCTTATTGCACGCAGTAATTACTTAGATTTACTATTATATAACATTTGAAAAATTTTTGTAAATTATAGTTTCTTTAACATCATCATCATTCCAGTCTTTGGAAGTTCACTGCTGAACATAAGCCTCCCAAAGAAAAGGTGAAATTTTCTCATAATGCCGCACTAGGTGTGTTGGTAATGGCAAAGTGTAGTTTTCGCCGTAAGTATGCTGGATGGATATACCGCCATCTATCATATAGGCTCCGGTACCACAGTCGGTCACCTTTTATGACAACAGGTCCAGGGGGAGGTACTATTCTACTCTGCCGGTACCTCATGGGTCTCTAACATATTATCATAAAAATAACATTTGACATAATACCTACAAGTTTTGCAAATATTTCACTTACGAAATATTTCAACTGTAAAAATGGTATTTTTCTGTTCTTTCGTTGTGGTTCATGTTCTAATCTAACCTAACCAGCCATTTCATTTCAGTAGAGCCTACAAATATTATTTTGTGAAATAATGTTTTCTCAAATGATTGGTCACCGTAATGGTGAATCGTGGTTAATATCCAATCATTCCAGTTCGTGATAATTTATTAGATTTTCACGAACTTATTTGTGAGTAATAATAAACATCGTTATACCAAAAATTATTTATCAAAATAAACGAAACAAGAAGCCTATTAGAATTAAGACTGATATATTTTTTCTCTTTTCAATTTCCAGTTAGTGGTAGAGATAACAAACAATTAAATTTCTTAGAATTTATTTCTTCATAAACAACAAAGACGGGTTTTATTTATTGCTCTGAATTTAGACTAAAAATATCATGTTGGTCACACGAGGCAGAGTGAACTATTAAGATAATAACGTGTAATTTTTTTTGTGGAAAAGGTACAACTTTATTGCCATTGTTTTTGGCAAAATATCCTATTACATAATATTATTAATTATTATTATATAATATTAAAATAAAAAACAAAGATGCAGATAACTTATGAGTACCGTAAGGTACCGGCGGTGTAGAATAGTACCTTCCTCTGTACTAGGTGTCGTAAAAGGCGACCAAGGTACCGGGATCGACAGATGGCGGTATAACTAACCGAAACAGCAAAACTCAAATACTGCAAGGTGGGTATTGCCAGCAGTATCACCGCCGCGAAAGTTGCGCTCTGCGAGTTGCTCAGGTTTGCCCAACGCGGCAATTATGGGCAAAATTCCTTCTATTTAAGGGAGGCCATCGGACTTTCTATGGCAGATATGATGAAGAGGATGAGGTAACTTATATTTATATAGAATACTTATGACCTATCTTTACTCTATTTATATGTGTATATTAAATAAGAAACAAACTGTCCTAGTTGGATCAATTGTACACAGAAAGAAAAAAAAAATTACAATCGGTATAAAAGTTTAGATGTTCATCTTGGATAAATACTGTGACACGAATTTTTTTATATTTACAAAGAAGAAAATTATGACGACCTTTTTGTAAATAAATATTTAAATATATGAAAATAGGTGGAGCATTGGAACATGGAGGTGGAACATTTTAGAATAAATACTATTTGTTCTTGATGTCAACGTGATTCTGAAAATAAATAATAATAAAAAAAGTCCACCACATTTCGTAGCTTGACCTGACTCCGTGGTAAGTCGCTTAAAACACTTATATTACGGACGCCAGTCAGGAGACGAATCACAAATATGCCACTTAAATACACATATTTAACATCCAGACACACATAAATATCATGTTATAAATATTTGCCCTGGGTGGGAATCGAAACCACGACCTTTGGCGTACAAGATAGGATCACTTTCATGTGCGCCATCGGGCCCGTCAAATACATATAAGTCAATTATAACACCTTGTTTCAGTTAAACTTCCAGTTTTATTTTGTGTTAATTACTTTTTAAGACACTCATTTATAATCGGCGCCGTCGCCGATGAAGATTTCTTCAACGCAACCGAGCTGGAACGGAGCCTTCATGACCATAATTTTTCTTGCAGGCACTTTTCTGGTCGATCGCGTAATGAACCTGCAGTAAACTTAGTTGGAAGATACATTCTGTGATGGCAGTCTAATTAAAAAGCACGAACGCTGCGCAAATATATATTTGATATTAACATGTAACTGAGATAAAAATATTTTTCTATTTTAATCTGTTTAAATTCACAGAAATGCTAGCTCCAAATTAACAAATATATGGATTATGATTAAAAAAATATGAGATTTATAATATTTACAAAAAGCTTTGACAGTAAGTACACTTTTTTTTTATTTTAAGCGCCATTTTTGACCACTGTTCCTGACTAGTCTCAAATAAACCCACTATTTCATCAAACAGCATTCAAAAAGTAATCAACGAAAATTAAATCAGCAAGGAAATTGATGGTTGAAATTGAACGATTAAATTAATGTAAATGAAGACATCGACGGATCTCGGCCATTAAAAGATACAACTCAGCACCTAACAGGGCAATTTCGGGGGAACATTTAGATTTACATATTCAGTAGCTTTGCTTACCATTCCGTCGCATCCTAATATCGAGCGTCTGCTGGAAGATTGTCTCCACGTAAATATTCTCTCTTACATTTTTATAAATAGTTAAACATTTATTTTATGAAAAAAAAACTTATTATAGAGAATTTATTTAAAGTAACAATTTAAGCACCTGTAGATCTTTCGCAAGAAATAGTGCCTGTCGCTAAGATGTGTATCAGTTGATATAATATATAACTGGCGAGGCAATTACAAGAAACGACTAAGGTATGTATTGATGGCAGTAAATATAATGTTTTATATAACAAAGTTAATAATATAATGTTAAAATTAGTACGCAGAACCGATGACCGATAAAATTGTAAGTTTCTGGAATGGAGACCACGCACCGCCAAGCGAAGCGTAGGGTGTCCACCTGCAAGATGGACAATCTGCTAAAGCCGCAGGATCGCGTTGGACACAAGCCGCATTCAACCGGTCCTATTGGAGATTACTTGGGGAGGCCTGTGCCTAGCAGTGGACGTCTTATGGCTGATATAATGATAATGATGATAATGAAAAACAATCCCAGTTACTAAATGTTATCACTACAAATAACTGTTTTAGATGGCAAATTCGGTCTAAAATTAGTGCATTTAAAATTTTATACTTCTGCATAATAGCGTCATATTATATTTACGTCGCTTTAGGCGCCGTTGTTGTTTTTACTTCTTTTAAAATATCTTTCTATATGAATTACGCTGAACTTCACTTGCAGGATATGAATTTATCATTACAGCCATTGAAATCCCTCTGCGGGACATAGTCAAGCGTGTTGGCAATCGCAGAGCGTAACTATTGCGATATGAACGCTGCTGCCCATCCCCAACCAACGCATTTAAGCTAAACTGTTTCGAATGGTAAAACTAATAGCCTCTTACCACACCTGATACAATAGGAGGTACTTTTCTACTTTGCCGGTACCACACAGCCGTATCCATGATATGGATTGCCATAATGCAAGACCGACGGATCCGATTGCTCTCAGGTTGAGTATATTTTAAATCTAGTGATATATAAGTTCCTTTGACATTCGTCAATGATTTATCATTTATGAATGTATCGTAGTCACTTTATACTCTACCAGTAGAGCCTCGCGGTTTTGAGCACATAGTTCCTGTATTCGTGAGAATATGGAATAAAATATAACTTATTAGCGAACCTCCCCGGATTCGCACGGGTGTAATTAGGATAAAAAATGATCATTGTGGGTTATCTCTAAGAGATAGACATATACTATCATGGACTTTATTGTTGAGCTTTTTATAGTGTACAATACTGTAATACACGATTTTCATATATCTCGTCGGGTTCGGTCAGCGTTTGTTATGTAAGTGCCAAAAAAATGTTTATTTACGACATCACATTGCAAAAGTTTTGTTACTCTAATTACAGAAACAAATTCAATTCTAATTACAGAAACAATTTCAAATCATTTTTACCAAATTGGTTGGTGATAAGCCATGAGGTTCTAGCATAAATAATAGTATAGCCAGGGGGTACTGGTATTTATTCATTTTGTTCTTTGATTACGAAGTCAGTATTTAATCCATTCAATTATAACTGGTATGATAAAGTAAAGTAGAATATTTCTCTATTGTGCGCCAAACATTGTTCTGTGTCTGGATGTTGAAATACAGGTACGGTCTGGATATTGTCTAATAACACATGACTTATTACAGAGTCAGGTCAATGTGTGAGACGTTAGTTGAGTCTATTCACTTAAAAATGGCAAGTCCATGTCGAATTTCGGTCAAATTCGTGTATATTCGTAACAACAATGTTAGAGGAGCGAGTCCGCGGCTCGTCCCGACACGTTTCCTAGAACTCTATTTTAATTTTGCCTGAATATCAAAACGGTGGGGAAATGATGTCATCAAGTGAATATGTACGGGGAACGACCGCTTTGTGTGGCGTGTGTTTGCAATTTGTTTATTCTATATTCCGTGTCTGGTCAATTTGTTGAATATTTGTCAGCCACGTTGTCATAGATTGGTGCGTAAAGGCCGGGTTTTTTTCTTCTTTGTTCTAAACCGAAACCGAAACCTAAAACTAAAAATGTTTTGTAGTTTTAAGTTTTGGTTAAAGGTAGAATACCTATCTCTGTATCAGGTGTAAGAACCGACAAAAGTACCGAGTTGACAACTGCTCAACTTCACTAAGAAATGTTCCACGATTGCCACTGTTATCCAGGGTGGCAGTTAAAGGTTTTATCGTCTAATGTCTGATATAATAATAGTGATGATAATATTGATTTGAATTGTAGGCATGTTTCATCCTCGCGAATCGAGAGAATAAAGTAGCATCGAAATAAGTTAAAAAAGTAAGGATTTTTGCTTACAATCGCTTCGCCGGACATAATATACTCGTAGCTACAGAAGGTGAATACTGCTCGCTGACCCTGCCCTGTTTTGCATTTGAATAATGTTGTTTAGATATACTGCCATGAATCTGCCAGTATTAATTCCTCAGTTGCCTCATACGACACCTGGTACAGAGAGAGCTATATAAGGATACAGATAATAACCGGAAATGTCATGAGTACATAAATTGTCAGAATAAAAAGACTAATTCACATTTACGACAAAGATTAGTAACTAGACATTGGTGTTGACAAAATTGAAACACATGTCGTTGTGACACAATTTGTCAACGTCTTCATCAACTTCAGCAGCCGTAAAATGTCCTCTGCTGAGCATAAGCCTTTCCAAGAAAATGGTTATTTTAGTGCCAATAGTAAGCTTTACATGTAGCTTAACGACAAGAATGTTGTTCTGCGTCCCGTCACATTTATGCTATATAAAGTTTAGAATCTATCAATTCTAGTTATTTTTTGGTTCGCCACTTACGGTACTCCATGACTTTTGTTCCTGTGTTCTTAATATACTTATACTTTTGACAAACACTCTGCCCGCCTAGATATACTAATTGTATAAGTGTTAAAACTAGAAGAAAACTACATATTTAGTACTATTTTCAAGCCACATCAGAAAATTGATTTTTGTATAAATAATTCGACAAGACAATTATCCGTTCTTGTGAAAGTGAGTGTCACCGCAATCTATTACTGCTCGTATCATTAGAAGAGTGTTATTATTGCGTTACCAATCTTGTGGCTTAAACTGACCAATATAGGTAAGAGTAAATTACTAAGTTGCTATGTGATGTAGGCTAATGAATAGAACCATTCTACTTCTTCCTGTGGTAATCGTCAAGATGACTAAGTGGTCCTTTTATAAGAAAACAAGCTGTAGCGTTAATCTGTTTACTATAACTACGATCGCTGATCCACTTGGCAAGTTTAGTGACCATAAAAAAACCTAAAATAACTCAGGTTAGCTTAGGGAGACCCGTGCCCAGTAGTGGGACACTTTATGGGTTGAGATAATTATGAAGTAATTACAAATGCAAGCAACCTTTGTATGAGGTCTACCTAATCTGAAGCAGTTAGAACTCCTTCCAAATAAATAAGGATACATGCATATCCTTATATATATTGCGTCGGTGCCAAGACAAGAACCTATCAACCGTGATAAATAACAACAAACACGTGCCCATATACGAAGACTTGTATGTAGGCATAATATTTTATTTGAGCTCGGATCAGGCTCAAAGCCTCACGGATATTATATCATCAAACGGAAATACCAAGCCTTCGTAGGCATGACGGTTTATACATTGTTTATATTCTACTCAGTGTATACAAATAAGATTTGTTTATCGGCTTCTGAATTTGCTTCTATGAGATTTTGGCTATAGAAATATTCACGGTGCATCAATACGTACATCACGCCTGTGTCTCATCAGGGTAGGCAGAGACAATAGACTTCCACTTGCTACGATCTTGGCATAATTCTCTTGCTTCCCTAACTTGCATTAGTCCTTTAATACGTACTTGTTTATTCTGGGTACTAAGACCTCTTCTACCTGGTAAATATATGTTTGCCCATGTCGTCCTTCAACAACTTTTTCGTCAACTTCCGTTCTACATATATTTGTGCCGTCTTTTTACTTTTTTCCACCTTTTTTACATCTCCAAACCATCTCAACATTCCTTTCGCTATTATTGTCCCAACATCATCTTTAACGCAACATTGATCTCTTATCACACTTTTCTTTAAAATATCTTTTAATCTCACACCATAATACATACTTCAAAGTGATCTCATTTAGACAGCATTTATTTTACAAGCGTGCTTCTTCTCCCATACTTAATATTCACTAGCATATATGTCAATGTTAGAACTAACACACCTCTATGAACAGCGAGTCGTGCCCATCTTGACACGTTTTAGCTGTCTATAAATGCATATTAAGCTCCTTTGACACAATTTTCAGCTTTCACTCTCCGTCCCAGATCTACTTTATAAATCTTCTTTCCTAAAAACACTTCCCCGATACACAAACTCTTTCACTAGTTCAACTTTTTGTTATACTTTCTTACTTTTTAATCACCATCGTTTTCACTATATTTACATTCACTTTCATACCTTTCCTTTTAAAGGAATCTTGCAAATCCGTTACCATCTATTGTAATCACCATCATTTTCTCTTTATTTACATACACTTTCATATTTTGCCTTTTAAAGGAATCTTGCAAATTCGTTGCCATCTCTTGCAACTCTTCAGCTCACGATGCTAACAGCACTTAATCAACAGCGTACAGATGACATTTGATGAGGAACCCATTCATGCTAAAACCATATTTACTGGTTTTCAAATCAGATTGACAGTCGGACCTTTTATCCTAACACAAGTAGTATGATTTGTAAAGAGATTGGAATGCCTGAATCAGACGGTCACTGACCCCACGTACAGGCATAATCTTCCACGTATCCTTTCATAAAACTCTATCATAAGTTTTTTCCAAGTAAATAAAGACCTGTTGATCTTTTTCGAGGCAATTTTCAATTTTCCTTCAATGCCATTCAAAACCCTACATGGCGCAATATTACTGAAATCTAATACTCTGTTGAGATCTTAATTACTGTACAGTTCGTAGATATAGAAATAGAACTATGGAATAACGACGTGGACTATTAATAAAATAATTATTACAGCCTACTCAGTTATTGAATATACACACTTACACAATTACACATGTCAATACACTCTCTCACACATACGTATTTATATATATATATAATGCTCTAATGTATAACTTTTACATTAGACACGGATTTTTATATTTTTATTTGATATCAAACCCATCTATTTAGTAGATTACTTAGTGTTATTTGTCGTTAGTAGTTTTAGTATTGGCTTCCATAGCCTGTGAACAATTAAGTGGAGTGGTCATGAAGAAAATATGATTTTAACATTTTATGAATAAATGTATTATTATTATTGTAATTTGAAACGTGATTTTCTACTAATAGGACTATGAGAGAACTTAAAATAGCTAAAAGTGCTATGGAGAAGGCAATGCTCAGTCTCTTTACGCGATCGAAAGGATTGGTTAAATGGATCTCAAACCTTAAAAAACCTATAGTTATCTCTATATCCTATCGGACAGGACGGGGACGGGGCTCTAGTACGCAGAATTGATTGCTGATGGAGTTGTAATGTTTTAAAATACTGTTAAATGTAGGATGCTAACCTACGTGGTGGACGTATTATTTAACTAAAATCAGATCAGGGTCGCACTTAGGAAGGCCTGTGATTAGTATTCAATGTCCTATGGCTGGTTTCTGATGTCCGTAACACAAGTCCTTTAAGCTATTTAACATGGAGTCGGGTCAATATATGTGATGCTGTGGGATTTTATTTTTATAAAGGCTATAAAATGTGGTGTTGATTATTTTTGGCAACAGTTCTCAATATTGACAATAAGAGAAACCTCGTTGTAGAGCCGTTAAAAGAGTAGTTAGTTTTTATAAAAAGCGTACGCGTAAATTCTAAAAAACATTATACAAGGCTCATCGATTACAAACAAAATTCTTATCTGATGCAAACCGGCACTGTGGTGATTTACACCATTGTGTAGGAGACAAAGCCATAGACGGTTTTTATTTTGTCCTCTGACTTTAAATTTCATTTTGTGTACATAAGTTTTGGCAAATTCCTGTAATGATTTGTGTATTTACTAAAATGGTTTTGGACTTATATCTTAAAAAATTTAAATTAATTTAACTTAAAATTAAAATAAGCCATTGATTTTGGCTCATCATTGGCAGATCATTATTATCATCATAGCAGCCGTTAACTGTATGGATATAGACCTTCTCATGAAAGGGAATTTTTTGTCTATAATGACCACCCTAGGCAGGCATGCTGGCAATCGCAGAGTTTTGCGAAGAGCATGCTGCTGCCCATTTCGTGTTTTGAATGGATCCAACCGGTAGATGGACCTCCATCCACCGGTTCCGCAGTCGCCATGCGACACTCAGTATAGAGAGAGTACTATTTGCCGCTAATTCCTGTACTGTTTATCAAAATGAGTTAAATTTATCAAATAGCTGAGATCTCTTGAAACCTGAACCTAGTACAACAGCCTAAAAATAACTGACTTCGGAATATGTCATCTGACATTTTAACAACAAATAACGTTAAAATTGGTGCGGTTACTTGCAAGACTAGCACTTAATTTAAACACTCCTTATTTCTCAACCTCCTTATGAAAATTACTCGTCTACATCACTTAACCGATTAGATCAAGGCTTGGATCGATTGGATTAAACTCTGAAAATATGCTGGATTATGCGGGCTAACAGAAAGGACCGATGAGCAAAACTTATACATCTACGTGTGGAACAAACGATCACAGGGACAATGTAATCCGTACACAAACTAATTTCAAACTGAAAATTAAGCAACACAATGCAATATACAGATCCGAACTCCATACAATTCCCTAAAGTTATAATGATATGCAAATTAATGAATTTCGTATGCAAATTGAGTATTATTGACAAGTGTCGGCTAGTTTCAGGGGAACAGAGGATACTTTTACATAATTACGTTAATTGCCGCTTCGCTCCTGGCGAAAGGGGTAAACATTTAAACAACATATTACAAATGTAAACGCTCTTTTTCTGGATCCCTTTTGACTATTACGATTTCCTTTGAGGAGTATTTAAACTGGGCTTAAATGAGTAGACAATTAATTCAATCAAAATTAACTTTCAAAAATAAAAATAAAATCGTGAACAAAATTTAAGTCTATTGTTATCCAAAAGCACTGTCTTTCACACGTACAATAATTTAAACGAACACATCGTCAAATCCTATCAAAATTCATCACTCAATTAAAGGTTTTGACGCCTTTCATAATTCATTTTATTTACAGTCTACAAATATACACGTATCAAGTCTTTTATTAAAGCAAGTCTTTTATTAAAACGGATAATGTTTAATAATTTCTATCAAATTATGATAAAATTATTGCCGTGAGGGTACCTCACGGCTATCGGCACCTGTAGGCGGTACCTGTAGGCAGAGCAGTGCACTACCTCCTTCTGAACCAGATGACGTAAGAGGCGACTGCGGTACCAAAACCGACAAACGGTAGTATATCCATCCGAAACAGTATAGCTCAAATGGAGTGTGTGGAGGTGGGCAGTCATAAAGAAAAGGTAAGGGTGATTGACGCGCCTGATTATCATGACAAATATGTACAACATATTTGTCATGATAATCAGGCGTGGTGGTGAAGACTGAGCGTGTAACTGCCCATTCTAGCAGGGATGATACTGCCTATTCTCGCAGAATCAACAGAATCTGTTCCGTTGCCTTACTCGCCTATTTTGACACTTTGTACAGAGGAAGGTATTACTATTTTGCCGGTAGCTCACTGTAACACGCAAAATAACTTTTTACATCATTTCAAATCAATCGGTATAAAATCATATTTTTCAAACACGCTAAAATGCAGAAATATGTTAAGTTTTTCATCCCAGGTAAAAAATGGAACAATCCAAAACTGATATTTGATGTAAATCCCCTGAAATCATATTAGGAAAATGATTTTCGTATAAAATCAGAAAGAAAATCTTTCTAAGCGTATATCGTCTGTTGAAATTTTACTGAAGGCATTTGACATTTCGTTTAAATTTGCCATTAAATCACGATGTTCCTAGAACTCTTCGTTACATAATACTTTGAACATGAAGGATAACTTCACAAATAAATAGAGCGGAAGGTCGTGAGGTACCGGTAGAGTAGAATAGTACCTTTCTCTATTTCAGGTGTCGTACGAGGCGACTATAGTACTAGAACCGGCAAATGGCGGTATATCCATTCGAGACAGTGTAGCTCAAATTTATAGGGTAGGGATGGGCAGCGCATCCACTTGGCTTAAGCTTCGCTGCACTCTTTGATTGCCAACACGCTCACCCAGAGCGGCAATTATAGGCAAACTTCCCCTTTCTTGGGGAAGCCTGTGTTGTGTGAATGTTAGCCAGCAGTGGTCTTCTAATGGCTGTAATGATGATAGAGCGGAAGTTAATAAAAAGATTAATAGATTACAACCTAGGCAAACGTACCTTAATCAAGTAGAAGAGTTACCAAAGAAGGGCAAGGTCAGATGTACAAAAAATAAACAAGCGGAGAAGAAGTAATGCGAGCAAGAACACCGAAAGTGGTATGCAAGTAAAGATCCATAGTCTTCCTATCCTGATGGGATACATACGTGATGTATGTACGTGTATGTTTTAAGTTGATACAGTTTAAGACCAAAAGTGCGATATCCTCATTCTAAACCACAACTAAATTGGAAAATAGAAATCATTGAAATTAACAATTGAATTCCCTAAAGTTAACATGCATATTAATGAAATCTGTATGCAAATTAATCATTTATTGACAAGTCATGGATACTGCATGTATGCGCACTTCAAATTAGACGACAATTAAAGCTTATTCACGCGTAATAGTGTTTAGTAAAGTGTGACTAATATGCATTGAACTATATTAGCAATTCATTATTTTGATGTTAACTTCACTTATTTTATAATCAATAAATTATTGTCATTGTTAGATTAATGGAGTTTTCTCCATTGTCAAATAATGCAAAGATAAATAGCGATTGGCGTATTCAAAGCATTTTTTACCAAAACATATATATATATACATACATATATATTCACACAACATCGACCTGACTCCGAGATAAGTCACCTAAAGCACTTGTGTAACGGACATCCGACATCAGAAGAATCACAAATATAGTACTTTCATATATATATTAAACACCCAGCCATTATTACTATCTGTGTCCTATCTGCCAGTCGAATGTTAACATAATCTGCACAAATGTATCTATTCTACGTTGTGTTTGTTCACATACACCAAAAATATTTCCACATACATTCAACTGATCATAATATGGGCAAAAGTTTCAACAAATTGCAAGTAGGAATACATTGTTGAATATTAGGTAATTTGTAATGTAACAATTCAAAGGGAACAGACACATCAACATAATGACAATGGACTATTTTGTTTAAAATTGAAATAAAATTCCGGTAAATTTAATTAAATAAATTAACTTCATTGAACTCATTATTGAACAAATTACAAGAACAAAACTGAAAACCAGTAAAATATACTATTTGTATTATATGGATACTTTTAATTTAATCAACATTAATTGTATTAGAGAGATATTACTCGAAGTAAACCTAATACAAAGCGCGTCTGCATTGGTACTTCACTCTGACCATTTCTACTAGATTAAAAAGATGAGAGAGGCAGTAAAATAACTGGGTTCCGTGACATAATATCTTCAAGTCACAAGGTTTGCAACGCATTACTGATATCACGAGCGTCTATAGGCTGCAGTCACTCTTACTATTACGTAGGCTGTATAAATTATTTTTCCCTCAGAAATTTCCAAATCATATAACGAATAGAACCGGGTAAAACCGCAGGCAATTATTAGTGAGTTGTTAGAAGCAACTGTACAAATACCGAAATTCTCTCTGTTCAAAACATGAACGTAATTGAGGAGTGAGTGACAGACAACGGAATTCCATTTCAGCTAATATGAGATTCTAGTTGAGTGTTGCAGGCTTCGTCTAGGGTTGGTTATATTGGTTTAAACATATTTCTAGGGTTCACGTGAAATATTATATATTATTATAAATAGGATATCACTCTCCGTTTGCTTTTTAAAATATCATATGATTCTAATTAGACTCTTATATCTTTTGTATAACGTAGATTGCTGGACATAAACCAGTCCAAAAGAAGGAAAATGTGCCCATAATTGCCGCGCTGGGTAGGTATTGTTGTGAACACAGTGCGTTGCTTTGTAATAGAAATACTGCTGCCCATTCCATTGCATTTGAGTTAAGCTATTACGGTTGGACCTACAGCCATTTATTAGTTTGGGTATATTATTAGTTCTGGTCTGTTTTTTTGGTCTATGTCTAGAAGTTGACGTACTACTACTGCTTTCATTTTGTTTGATCATGGTGATGATGATGATTTGAAACGCTGATAATAAATATCTGAATATTATAAGAAGTGTGTTGTTGTAAAATGTGAATTAATACCAACAGGGTGGGGATGAGCAGCAATGCCCAATATAGGGAAAATCCACAATCCTTAGAATGAACTATAGCCAACAATTAACGTAGTACAACTTACGGTGTAAATTATGATGTAAGAAACAGAATAAAACTAAACATAAACTAGAAACTTAATTAAGAAAATTTAATATAGACTTGTGGTGGGCCCGATGGCGCAGATGGTAGTGATCCTGTCTTGTGCACCAGGGGTCGTGGATTCGATTACCACCCAGAACAAATATTTATATGATGATATTTGTGTTTGTTCTGTGTCTGGGTATTAAATATATGTATTTAAGTAGTATATTTGTGATTCCTCTGTTGTCTGCCATTCGGAACACAAGTGCTTTAATTATTTATATTATTATTATTATTATTATTATTACTTGTCTTGAAAAGAACGTATATCTCACGCTCTCTCTCTCTAATAATGGACTCATAGGCTATTACTTCGTAAACGCGATGACAAAAAGGATATATTAACTTGGAGGGATTCAGTGCACGTTCACAAGTTATTGAAGGAAAACATCGCGTGGATAACATTAATTTTTGCTATGTATATTGCTGTACTATTGTACTGTTCACTGTATATGTATCAGACATTGGCGCAGATAGATGGTAGTGATCCTATCTTGTGCACCAAGGACAAATATTGAGATGCTTGTGTTTGTTCTGTGTCTGGGTATTAAATATTTGTGTTTAAGTATATATTTATGATTCCTCTGTTAACTTATGTCCGTAACAAAAGTGCTTTGAGCGACTTATCTTGGAGTCAGGTCGATGTAAAAGATGAAGTGTGATTTTTTATTATTTATTATACTAATTTACTTATAAGTGTACTTTTTTAGTATACACAAACTTGTAGAATACGATATAAAGATTTAAAAAGGGAATACAAAATTTATAAAGTACAAAAGACGGTATGAATTATTTGAATACATAATTTCCCACTTTTTTGGGGAGTCTGGCATACAGCAGTTTTACGGCTACTGATGTTGATGGTGATAGGTGGCCTTATTACATAAGTTGGTTCACGCTTTGGTTGATAGCTTGGTTGATGAGATTATTATAAACCATCATCATCATACTAGCCATTGAAAGTCCACTGCTAGACATAGGCCTCTCCAAGAAAGGAAGTGTTTTGCCTATAATGGCCGCGCTAGCGCTAGCAAGCGTGTTGGTAATCGCAGAGCGCGCGACGGGAATGCTGAGCTGCACTGTTCCGGATGAATATCGGTTCTGGTGCTTTAGTTGCCTTTTACAACATCTGGTGCAGTGGGAGGTACTATTGTACTCTGCCGATACCTCACGGTTGACTAAAGTGCTTGGCTACAATACGCTTAGTCGCGTAAAAATAATGGCGTATCAATTCCTTGTAATAAATTAATCACAATATACTCTGAATCCTCCTTTTTTCAGATTTTTTTCATATTATGTTAGTGAATGAATTGATACACTTCAATAAAAGGTTAAGTGTATACTGAACTTTTAAACACTAAGGAAATAGTTCCATAACCAGCAATGGTTTATGGCATTTTTGATTGTATTCGAAACTTTTAAGAGTTATTTTATTGGTTACTTCATAAAAAGAAGAAATTTTCTTTAAGAAAATGGTTGAAACTCATTTTTACTGACTTTAACGACACTTTTTTATATAAGATACATAATTTTTGCAGGATACATATTTTATGATATCATTTGGGACGGAGCATTTGCGGTGATGAAAACATATATATAAATAAACTCAACTACTATCCTAATTAATATTATAAATGCGAAAGTAAATTTGTTCGTTGAGTCTTCTCTTTATCTACGCTTGAAATTTTGATACATATGATTGAGAGTATGCAAAAAGACAAAAAAATCGTACAACACCCGTCGGATTTATATTCACCAACAATTTTAGTACAAAAAAGTAAAATATGGCACTGAGCCATTCAATAGAACTAATGTCATCTATGTACTATCGAATAAAATCTAACCAGATTATCCTAAACGGATTCTATATTTTATTCTCAACTAACTAATTTTATTATCAAAATAAGTTTGTATATTATTACTTCACGCATTATCTACTTATTCCATCCTAGTCAAATCTTACAAGGAAAAATAAATAGTATCTTTCATCCCAAAAAGGAATCCATGGAAAATTCACGCGATCGGAACCTCGGGTAGAGGTTTATTCTTAGATATTATTAACAAAAACAATAGAAACCGACCAGTATATATCATGCAAAAACTATTGTATGTATAATACTAGTAAAATAATGAAAACTCATTGACGCTTTTCCAAACGTCCTTTTTATGGCGTTCTTCTAGATTCACAACGCATTTTAGTTTGTGTAACGTATATGTCAGCGGATAGCTTTTAACGTAATGGATTGCGATGTAAATAAGTCATTGACATTCGTAACAGCGAGCAGACATTGTGTGTTGAATGCTACATACAAACATCGAGCTAGGCAAAGTCTAGGAGTCACTTGCTGAGATAGATTAAAGAATAGTGTAAAAAGAGATCGATGTGGTGTAAAACATGATGTTGTGACAACAATAGAGAAAAAAATGTTAAAATGGTTTTGATATGGAAAATATAGAATGGATGGATGAAAATAGAATGACTGCAAATATATAGAGTGACAGGGAATGCTGTTGGTATAGGACGACTGAGGTGAACTTAACCAGATAGAAGAGATATTAAAAAAGGCTAGGTCAGAAGTGCCAAGAACAAACGAGCGTGTATAAATAGATAATACTGCGAGTAAGAGAAGCGAGAGAGGTTTGCCAAGATCGTAGCAAGTGGAGATCCACAGTCTCTGCCTACCCCGATGGGATACAGGCGTGACGTATGTATGTATATTTAAAGTATATTTAAAGGTAGATTTATTATTAGTATTGATAAATGTTAGGAAACACAGAAAACAATAATTCCGCAGATTACAGGCAGTGTACCTAAATGTTACTTGATGTATTAAGAGGTGAAGTCCTAAGATTAATATAAAGCATATTAGTCGATTACTTGTTCGATGTTGTAAATATACAATTCAATTTAGTTGTATTTTAACTAACTTCAATAAAACAACTCGATCTTCAATAAAAAAATTGTTATTTGTGAAATAATTTTTCAACTTTAATTTTTTTTTTTAGTACCTTAATCTTAGATTTTTTGAAATATGTTGACAAATAATATAATTATGATATATCGTGTCTTCGTTAACGGGAACTACATAGTACTACGGGTAAATTTTTCCGTATGATACTAGCAAAAGCTTGAGGGAAGGCTAATTTACAAAAATATAAACATTAAGACTGCTAGTTTTATTAAAAAATCATTGTGGCTTAAAACTTCTGGATAAAACAATTATAAATATACACACACAAACAGTTCAGATTACAAAATAACTACTGGTTTACTAAAAATAACTCTAGCAATTTATTTTGGTGCTTAATGTTTTGATTAAAAAAGTTAAGACCATAATGTCTTTTTAGAACTTTTAAATTTGGTCGTTTTTTATATTGAATCTAGCTTCAGTAAAACAAGAGATATTTTTTCATCAAGACGGAATGTCATGCGATGTTGTCTTTAATTTATTTGTCATATTTGTTTTATTTATCATTTTAGGTAAATGCTGAAAGAAACGTTAGCAGAGCGGTGAAGCCGGTGTCGAACGGCAAACTGGACGGCCTTTGAGAAAGCGCTTGATTGTATGGTTGTTTTGTAATTGTTACGTTTCACACAATCCGATTACTGTAATCTTAGCAGGTACCTTGTTAATAACAGTGATTTGGTAATTCCGTACAATGGATTTGTTCCGTACAATAGATTTTTCCGTACAACACTTAACGTTCGTATAACTTAATTCTTTGAATGATATTTATCCAATTTTAGTTATTTAATCTATGGCTTTTAATATAGCTAATATTGCTTTTTTTTATTAGGTTAAATATCTTATAAATCTTGAAAAATGCTAAGACATACAAGAAGATTAAAATAGTAACTTTGTAGTTTCTTTACCAAACGTCGCATAGGTAATTTAAGGTTCTTCATCTACCCGGATGAGATGCTTTTTAAATTTCGAAAAAAAGTGTATTTAAATAATATTATTGCACGTTTAAAATTATCCATATCTTTTGCGCCAAAAGTCATGGGCTCCCCACAAGGCACAATAATTTATGTGATGAAAATTGTATTCATTCTGTGTCTGGGTGTTATAAATACGTATTATATTTGGGATTCCTCTGTTGTCTTTTATCCTTAATATAAAGCTAACCACAAAGTCAGGTCAATTTATTCGATAATTTAATTAATTATAGTTACGTTAATACAGAATTAACATTGAGCAAAAAAAAACGATTTAAGCGATGAAAGGCCAAATCCGTGGATGCTGCTGCAGTTTCAACAGATTCCAGCCACGTATGATAAAACGATGGCAAGAGCTTAAATGTAAGCTGCTTTGCATAGTTAACACATGAGTGTATTAAAGTTGAATAAATAAGCCAATTTAGTACCAGTGGTTTGGTTTTAAACCATTTTTTTGTACTTTTAACACAAATAATCGTCTATCTCTATACATATATATATATGAAATTAATTGTTGTGTGTTTGTCTAGCGTAAACTTGAGAATGGCTAATCTAATTTGGCATATGTTTATCGAGTAATATCTTTTGAAATTTCAGGAAAATTTAAACGGTTGTTATCATAAATAATAAGCAAATGCAAAATACTTAAAATTTCAACTTAATTTTACATTACAAACTGTTCCTAGTTCGTGTATATAATGAAGGCTTTTGTAATATTTTCTAATATTTACGCGTTCACTACTCGTAATAAACTACTATTTTCATGGCTTTATTTAATTTCACATTATTTATTCGCCGTTCCAGTTGCCATGTGGCAGCAACTGTCGAGAATGTTTTCATTTTAAAGCTGTTAAAATGTTTTCATTTCTAAAAAAGTTAGTTTAATGTGTAACCGTAATCCAAGTGTTTTAATCGACTTATCTTGCAGTCAAATCAATGTATCAGATCAAAAGATATGTGGTGTTGCTTTATTACTATTATAAATTCTTTTGTTAGTCAAAAACTTTGCCATTCAACGTGGTAATATATTTATTCATCAATCTTCATCGGCGTAATTTCTTTAAAAAAGCCAATTAAATATTTTTCTTTAATTACCATTACCATTGGAATTGGAACGAAGTGAAAAAAAAAAACTGAATGTCAGCCAGCTAAGACTCATCAGGCGACTGATACAGCGAGCGAGTGAGGGAACAATAAATTTTAATCACAGCCTAAATTGCTTTGGCAATTGGGCCTCCTTTGTTTTTCCCTCCACCACCATCAGTCTTGGACATCCCTAACGCAATCCAGAATTTTAATATCTCACTTCAGTGGGAACTTAATTAAAATTGCTCATGGCACCGAGTTTCCTTGTTTGCTTCTATATGTTTTTCTGCTATTTTATCCAGTTATCACTTGGGCGATAGTATTAATAAGATTAGGCAGACGTTTTCCTATTTTAACTATATAGTTTAAAAATATAAAAGCAAAATATACAGAATATACATGTAAGCTATCCTATTTTTTAAGTTATCATGTACAATGGTGTTGAATGAAATATACATATTTATTAAAAGTTCACATTGGACTAACATCGGGACACATAGTTTTTTTACATAAAGATCTAACCGACTTTTCGACTAGAGCATATGAAATATTAGAATTTTTTATGTCATTTTAACTATTCCAGATCCATTACGTTAAAGGTATTATGTAAAGATATATGCTGAATTATATTTAAGATGATATTATATTTACTAGAAAAAATTACCTGGTCTCGCCTGAAGCCAGAGACAAGTTAACTTTTTTTAAGTATATATATTTTTTTATATTCCGAATCGGAATAATAATAATATAGCAATAGACAATTGCTAATTTCTAGGTAAATAACAAAATAACGGTTTTTATAATTTTAAGATACACCAATAACGAACAACTGCTGTATAGTATACTAAATCATTAAGCAGTGGAATGACGGGTGAACATTTACAAACAGAAAGGGTACCTTTTGATTACAGAACTATAAAAGAGATAGGGAATTGCCGTGAGGTACAGGAGTTATAAATAGTGACTAAGGCCGACTAGAACCGACAGATGGCGGTATATCCGTCAGAGACAGTGTAGCTTAATTGCATCGTTTAATGCGCTTGCCCAGCGTGGTAATAATAGGCATAATTCTCCCTTTCTTGGAGTGGATTAAGCATTAAAATTCCAACAGCTGATATGAAGATGAAAATGTGATATAACGCATTGAAAATAGGACAAGATATTAAGATGTGTATTTCCTATCTATCACCTTTTGCAGTCTTATTTTTAACTCTTTGATAATAAATATCATTAGCAATTATATTCCATGTTTATTTGGGACGTACATATTATTGTGTTCTTTCACTTCAGCTTCCGGAAGAAAGGAAAAATATATAGAAAAAGCATGTTTTTCCATTACGTAAAACAAAACACCTCTGCTTATTTACGATATATTCTCGCAAAATTGAAACGTCATCCATACCGGTTCTTTCCCCCACTTTCTTACACCGGCGCACAAGAAAAATATATTTTTTCTTATAAAAAGAGATCACAAAACAGGATAATATGTTCAGATTTGCACAAGCCTCCATTTCCTTCGGTTGTTTTTACACCTTCACATTTTTCTGCGAGCAGCCGTACAAAAGTTACAACATAAATTCCAATTTCTGCATAATTCACAGTAAATAATGGAAGAGTAATTTCAAATGGCGAACTTGTAAACTCAATAACGCTGAGTTACGAAAAAATTAAATTTATAATTCGCACGGAATCGGATGCTTTTGCCGTTAAACGTAATTAAGTTGGGAATTAACTTATTCTAAAAGAGACCGGGGAAGAGCCGAATGAATAATAAATAGCTGTTAAGATTAATCTATATGGTTGCCTTAGAACTCGGATAATGCTATCTTCGATACTGACATACTTTACTTGCTTACTCAACATTCATGCCTTCTAGAAAATTGCTTAGCCTTGCCGGCAGAGTAGAATAGCACCAGGTATCGTATATGGCAATCAGGGTGCTGGAACCCACATAACCGACTGATCTCAAAGAGCTGTATTCCTGATTAAGAGGCTATAGGTGGATTTAAAATATTGGATGTCACAATATTACTTTCTTAAATATTAGTGGCATGGCTTACATATCATATTTAATTTCCTTGAATTGCAAAATTCTGGAATTATGACCATGCATTGGTAAGCGAAATTTAAGAGGTGTAAGGGTACAGTGATGATCTGGAGGCTAACCGCATACCACCTTAGACCA
The DNA here is from genome assembly GCA_020976665.1 of Heortia vitessoides. Lineage (NCBI taxonomy): Eukaryota > Metazoa > Arthropoda > Insecta > Lepidoptera > Crambidae > Heortia > Heortia vitessoides. The sequence continues at coordinate 14,401,708 of JACJUM010005602.1, read as the reverse complement.
GGTCGACAATCTGCATAATAGTAAGCCTCACTGCAGCCTATAGACACTCGTAATATCATAAGAATATCTCCAGCGCGTTGCCAACCTTGTAAATTAAAGGCATTTCCTTTCAAACCGGAATACAGCAGTGCCATCACTGCTGTTTGGAAATAAAAATAGTTGAGGGTGAGCTACCAATGCAAACGCACTATGTATAATGTCATATATTTATGTATGTTTATATTTATCTATTTATTAACTAATTTTCGGATAAAAAGAAGAATGGCGTTAAATGTAGATCAATAATTAAACGGATAGTTGGATATTTATATGCAATAGTTACATGTAAATTCATTTCGTTACTTTTACCTAATGATTTTTAGATTTTTTTTTTGCATTATTATTGCCCATTTACAAAGTAAATTATACTTGTGACTTGAAATTGCACGCTGTGTTTTATTTTCATACCAAGTGAAGCATAATATAATTTGAAAAATAAGTAAACATTGTTTATTTCTTTTTTATTTATTCGCAAAATTTTTACTATTCAAGTGATGCCAACCACCAAGCAAACAATGTTCTTTTTTGCAAATTATAAACACCTTCCATCCAGCGTTAAGAATAAAAGAAACCAGGTATCAAATAAGTAATATATTATTTATATACTCAAATATTATTATTATATACTCAAACATTATTACTCATTTTATTTGAGGAGTCTTCCTTATATGGCTTTAAGTTTGGAATCTAGAAGTGGGCGAAGTTTCAGCTCTTTTTATTTGGATTCGGGCTAGGAATAACAAACGCGACAGTGCTACGACGTAGTTTCGTCTGCTACGGACCGTTACGAAGCCAGCTACGCTTACCTTGGTAGAGAGGTAGCTGTAGTTTTAAGATGAAGAAACTTTCAATAAGAAAATTTAAGTTACTGTACGTTAACCATCTGTTAAACTGGATTAGTATTAGATTAATTTCAAGTTTATTTTTATCTGATTTGTTTACATGAAAATTCTTTATATCTATACATACAGGATATTATATAAATAGATTTTATAGAATAAGAACTATTTATAAAATTCAATTTTACTTTACAATTCAATTTACAAAAACGTTACAAAATAAACCCCTATTTCAAGTTTCTAACCCTTATAGTTTAGGTCCTGCGTCGATGTATCGATTAGTCATTCAGCTTCAATTAATATATATAGATATAGATATTTTATTTGTATAGAACTCTATTATAAAGTGTAGTTAAAATACATTCAAGTGTCTTGTTGTGCATTAGCAATAGCATTCATATACACTTTCACATTAATTTTATATATTTCATATTCATAATGTCATAACCGTTTAAAGGGTTAGATTGAAAACATCCACGCTATTAAAACCTGAACAAACAACCTTACAAAAAGCGTGATTTAACCCCTAAACGTTCGCATTTGAATTGAAATAGAACCCCGTACTAACAAATCTAAAGAAATGTTTGCCATCTCCTCAAATGGAGGCCGTTTTATCTTACAGCGCTATAAAAACATTCGAGATTATAATATTAAAGTGTGAATCAGCGAAACTTGAGCCTTACATGGCGGGGATAGAGCGCGTTATGCCTTGGATTCGTTTTTGTCATCATATAAGTGAAGAACTTGAACGATGATATTATGTCATTACTGGAGTATAGAGATGTATATCAAACAGTTTGGCACGGTTTATGTTTTAAGCGAGTGTTTTAAATTAAAATTTTAATTGTGGATTACATGGATTATATGGATAGATGTCGCTTGGACAGGTTAGAGAGTATTCAATACTGAAAAATTATTGACTGCAAAGTTTTTTTTTACAGTACGATAACCAAAACACTACCTTTCTGTCTTAAAACCAGAGTATAGAGAAGTATACTTATAAAAATGCATAAATTAAGCCAAAAGTTTAAACCCATTTTTAGAAATTTATTTGACACAGATAAAGTTGTCGTAGACAAGAAGTGCATAAAGATTTTTTTTTGGATAATTTATACACAAAATAAGAATAAATAAATAAAATAATTTTTTTAAGTACCAAATGGTTAGTAGGCGTTAAAAGGTGTCGGTGATTGTTGTATTAATCAGAGACTGTGTTATAGTAATTAATTAATTTATCATTCCCTCTTCCACAAAACAAAAAGGGACAATGGTACAAAACGAAAATAAGTTAAAATTATTTTAATACTACCCAAGTATCTCAATCTACATCAAATTAATTAAAACAATCAGCTACTGTTCTAATTACATACAACATGATAAAATAAAATGAACAACAATTGTCTGTTGAAGGCTTTCATTCTCTTTGCTTATATTGAATGTCTAAATTTTGCCTTGACTAGAAACATTTTTTTATGAATTATGTTTGAATTTCAACCAGTTGGCGACCACCAGTATTATTAAATGGTCTTTATTCATTAATTTATTCACCAGTCGGAGACTCTAGAATAATCGAACATAATTCTATTTTCTAAGATACTAATAAAAAATAACACTGTACTAATAAAAACTTCTAAATTAATTCATATTTTATTATAACTTATTATATTATAATATTATAATATAATTTATTATATTATAATATATTTTTAGTAATTCAACAAATATACAACTGACATCTTTATGGTAACACCTGACAACCATATACGAGTATTAAACTAGCTGAGCTACAGACGTTATCCTGTTATTAATTGAGATACATCCTATCATATATCTCAAGCTAGATCAGATTGTTTACAGTAAGCAAAAAGTATTAAAACTGGATCAACGGTTTCCTGATGTTAACCTCGGCGAATACTGTGACACGTAAAATGTATACTGACTGGACAGTATATTGACTTTTAACTGGACTCTCACGGGCTGGTAGCCGACATGATAAAAAATGACTTAAATTGTAAATGTTTTTAGCACGTTTCATTTATATGATGACATAATGATCATATAATTACAATAAACAATTTTATTATGAGTAGTAAATAAAGAGTTATTAGAAATTACTTATTATATAATGAATACATAATTCAAAGTTTACTTACCCTAATCATAATGCTGTATATGACAATAGAAGAAGCCTGAAAAAGAAAAATAAATTTATTACATATATATGTTAAGAACACGAACAAGATGACAACTTGATTGCTAATAGTTACTTTTGTAGAAAAATAAAATCTATAGCTTGATTTTTTTTTTCGTAATATGCCATGATATTAAAAATTACTTATATTTACTTAATATACTTTTCTTTTTTAATATGTAATCATTTTGATGTACTAAAACATGTTTTATTTTCATCAGACCGTCTGATGAAAGGGCAATGGCTCTTTTTGTTTTTTTGATAAAATAAACGTGTAGGAAAAGAAAGGAATTTAACAATAAAAGGTAAAATGGGAATAGGATAATGAAGGTAAAATTTGAAATGTCAAGTATAAAGAGAATACGCTTGTCTTTAATATTGCTGAGTTAATAACGAAGTAATTAGGTATTATATAATCAAAACCAAACTCCTGTAAAATATACTAAATACGATATCTGTATTCTTTTATGCGGGCAATTTTGGTATATCACTCCAATCTCGAAAACTGTTCTAAAATATACGTATAACAATTACATTTTGATTATATTATATGATATTCTATCAAATATTTATTTAAATTTATCTTGTAAGCTAGTTTCTTACTTAAAGCTTATGTCAACTTACTAGAACTGAGTTCTTTGGTAATAAAAATCATGATCAAGGCAGCCGTTAAACGTCTACTGCTGGCCATAGGGCTCCTCAATAAAGGGTCCATTTACCCATAATTGCGACGCTTGGCATGTGTGATGGCAATCGCAGAGGATAGCTCGCGACGGAAATGCTGCTACCCATCTACGGCCTGATACATTAGAGCTACACTGCTTTTGGGGGATATACCGCATCCATTGGTGGTTCCGGCATCCCTGTCGTTTCTGACGATAGCTGGTGCAGAGCTAGGTGCTATTCTACACGGCCAGTACCACTGGTAACTAATATTTAGAGGAAATAGTCTCTGAGGTAACTATTTTTTTCACTATATAGTTGACTTCCAGACTCGACCACGTGTTGTTCTAGCTAAAGGTAAAATGGTACGTTTAATTATTTTTTATAGCTTAAATACATATATTTAACACCCAGACATAGAACAAATACAAATATCATCATATAAATATTTGCTCTGGGTGGGATCACTGCCATCTGCGCCAACGGGCTCATTAAATTTCTTATAGCAAACTATTAAATACAGTGAAATTATTACTTACGAAGCAAAACGAAAACTTTACAACTGGTATAAATATCTACGGGATTCTAAACTAAAGATCAATATTAAAAAAAAACCTATTTTAAAAAAGTTACAGCAAGCGTAGATATTTTTCATTAAATTTTGGATTAATCAATACTTTAATTTGATAAGTTGAACTTTATATACAAGTTAGCGTTTATCTTAGAACTTGAAATAAAAAAGAGAAACTGCAATATAAGCTAGGTAGCTTATATTGCAATATTTCTTAGGAGGTAGGGTTATCTTACAAGTTGGATCAAACTGCTCACAATGACCAAAATTTGATTAAAATCAGTTTATCCCCAATAATCATCTAGATACGTAATCCTTGTGTATAAGAAGAAGCTGACTTATTAAATGTCTGACTGACATATCAACGCAGGGCCTTAGCTATGAGGGTTTGAAACTTGAAATTTGATACAGAGGTTCTTTTTGTAACGCAGGTAAGCACTAAAAAGAGTTTTTGAAATTCACCTCCGAAAGGGGAAAAGGTGGGGGAGAAAAGTTTCTATGAAAATTTGCCATTTTTTAAGTCAAATTAAATTCAGTTTGAAGGATCTTTATTAAAAGTCATAAAACACATGTAAGATATTTTTTCGAAATCCCTTTAAGGGAACAAAAGGGTGTGTTAAGTCTACAATTTAACACAGGTGGAACCTCGGGGCGCTGCTAGTTTTTTATATATAAAGATAAAGATTTTCAATAGTTTCGACTTTGTTTACAAAAAGCTCTTTTAATAGTTAATTTAAAATAAACTTCAAAGCTATTATGTCGTATTAAGAATGAATAAGTTGTTAGTTTATTGATTAATAAACGACGATCACAAAGTACACGGAGACCATGGACTGGCAAGCACGTGCAAAGGACTTCCACCACGCGTAGCAAAGTCATCTTAATTAGAGCGGTAGAAACGCTCAGAATTCATTCTGGTCTTTTTGCTATTATTTTTTTTAATTCACCAGTCTGATAAACTGGTATACAGTGCATCTAACGGTGAGCATTATTGCAATACATAAACCTTGTAATATCACAAGAATATCACGAGCGCGTTGCTAACCTTGGGAATTGAAGATATTACGTTACATGACCCAGTAAATTCACTGTCTCCATTACCTTTCCAACCAAAACATATCAATGTGAACTCTGCTCTTTGACAGGGTAAATAGGTTATAGCAAGGTACCAATGCAGATGACATTTGTATGAGGTCTAATGAAAAATTCTCTATTCTTTAGAGAAACTTTATGTTATTCGGAAAACTTATAATGATGACCAATTTATAATATTTCATAACAATTAATCGGTCACTACGTATAATAAAGTTACTTTTAACGGCCTAAAAACGCGGTTTATATAGATATTTGTTAGATTTAATAATCAATAAATTCACACAACATCTCATATATTGATCTCCGTGATAAGTTGCTTAGTTCACATGTGTTACGGACTTCAGATAAAAGAGGAATCACAAATATAATACTTAGAAACATGTTTATAACACCCAGAAACAACAATACAAATATCATTATATAAATATTTGTCCTGAGTAGGAATCGAACCCACGACCTTTGGCTCACAGGATAAGATTCCTACCAACAGCGCCATCGGTCTCTTCAAATTCATCGATAGAAATCGATATACATCTTAAGTATAAAGGAAATTTAATTTTTTCAAATAACCATGTGTTTTAAATTAATGTTATTTTAAATATAGATTTAAAAGGAGAAGCAGAGCCGAAGCTATCATTATATCAGCTATAAATAGTTCTATTTATAATGAAGGGTTGCAGTGAGAAAGCATTTTTAAAAATTCGCACCATGAAAAGGTACAATGGGGGTGTAAAGTTAGTATAATAGTTTAATCTCTTTTTAATTAAAGTTATGAACCACGCGTAAAATATTTTTTTAGTAATCACTCTTTATAGGGAGTAGATTTTTTAAGTTATTTCAATAAAATGTTACGTCTATATATTTAAAAAGCTGACTGACTTGAATGACATATAGACGCACGGGAATACTTAAGTCCTTAAGGTTAGAAAAAATCAAAATATATATACCTATTATCGAAAAAGGTTATATTACATCACACTACGACCAATAATAAAAGTTGAACATAAATAAGGCTAGGCCTGTTCAATAACTTAACGCGAGTAAAACCACGGGGCGGTGCTAGTTTTAAATATTAGCAATTAAATTTAGTTTTACAAATAGTGAATTTTATCTCGAAGTTCCCAGTTACGCGACCAAGAAAAATATTCATGCATTAGTCATTTCTATAACCAGAAACGGGACGTAAAAAAATTAACGTCCTCGAAACGGAATACTTAAACAGAGTTGACATTTACATTATGAAGCCGGCACGCTACAGACGGGCGGACATCAAAGAGTTTATGGTAATACAAACAACGGGGTCGTATCTCGACTTTACATGAATCATAGGATGAAGATGCCTTGATTATGCGGCTTGCCCTGACTATAGTACTTCCGAGATGATACGGGAGGCCGGTTCAGAAATGGAACGATGTGTCGAGCGAGCGCTATGTAGATACTGTAACAGTTTTATACATGGTCTTGATCATAGCAGTTCAAAAACGTCACCTCTTAAACAAGCCTCCCCATGTAAACAGGAATTTCACCCATAATTACTGCGACGGGCTGGCTTAATGGTGACAGCAGAGCGTAGCTTCTCGACTGGAATGTGCCCGTACTCACCCAGTTATTGCTATTTTTATGTGGATATACAGTTTCGGCACTTCAATCGCCTGAACCGAAAGGTGATACTAATTTTCTCTGCCAGTTTCTCATAACCTTGGTGTATATACCTTTATGCAGTATACAGACTGATAAGTACCATGTAGACTAGAGACAAAGGTCGTCTGCATTGGTACCTCACTCCCACTTATTTCTACCTCCAATTACTGCTATTATATATTGTTCATATTGCTATGTTCCAGTTTGAAGGGTGAGAGCACCTGTGAAATTACCGATTAATGTAATATAATATCTTTATATGACGAAGTTGGCAACGCGCTTGTGATCCTTCTATTCGAGCGTCGTTGCAGTAACGTTTACGAACTGTAGGCTTGAACCAAAAAATAGTAGAGTTCATTGATGACTTAACATCTCTTCCGAAACACAGAGCCACTCGGTATAATCAGTTTTCGGTCACTCATCACAGTACAAAACATAGCAAATGTTACTTAACTTTAACAATCACGCCGGAGTCAACCACAGCTCTATTTATACTAGTATCTCCCTTTGTACCTGGTGTCGTAAGAGGCGACTAAGGTACCGAACCCGACAGATGGTGGTATATCCATCTGAAACAGCGCAGCCTACAGGATGGGGATGGGCAGCAGCATCCTTGTTGCGAAGTTGTGCTCTGCAATTGCCACCACGCCTGCCTAGCACGGCCATTATGAGTTAAATCCCTCTGTCTTGGGAAGGCCTATATTCAACAGTGGACTTTTAATGGCTAGTATGATGATCATCATATCAGCCATAAGGGGGTATGTTGCCCATAATTGCCGCGCTGGGCAAGCGTGTTGGCAATCGCTGAGCGCAGGTTTTATTCTGCTGCCCATCCCCGCCCTGTACATTTTAGCTGACTTTTTTGCATGGATATACCGCCATCTGTCGGTTCTGACACCTTAGTCGCTTCTTGTGACACCTGGTACAGGGGAGGTACTATTCTACTCTGCCAGTACCTCACGGCTAGATATGATAGATATCAGATATGATAATGACGAATTCAAATTACGCAACCATCTCGACATAATGCAAATTCATCCTAAATATAATTCTGAGACAATCATTAGGAAAACTAAATCGGTACGAAACTGAAATAGCTGTATAGTTTAGTACTACCTTGACAATGATGTATTAGGCTCTTTATATACCATACACGCATATGATTGTATGACGTAACCACGGTGAATGTGGTATGATTGACCTTTTTATCTTAGTCTGAGACAATGACGTAGTTATGAGTATAAAGATGGCGGACTCATAAAGTAAAGCCATTTGGAAACCAAATGATTGGTGTTTTATATTGTTTTCGTGTAGCATTGACTTATCGGCATCCGATAACAAGATACATATATATATATGATTATAGAATGGCTATGTTTGTCGAGGGTTGGATGAAAAAATAAGTCTGTTTTTATGATGGTTACAAAAACATAATTCATTCCGATTGAAGGTTATATCATTGGACCATTAGAGTTACCATTGATAAGAATAATTTGTCGTTTAACGAAAACAAACTTTTCTTTGAGAAAAAATTTGATATTAGGTATTTCTTTGTTTTATATTACGAATAATACAAAACAACTATATTCTATTATAATTAGGAAAAAAATGGCTAACTTCATAATACTTAACACAGCGAGAACATTAAAAAGTCTCAAACGGAGAAAATTCATAATGTGTGGATTCAAACGGAATGTTTAAATACATCATCAATATCACTATAACTGCCATATACAGTTAACTGTCGCGAAGTTATGCCCGACACTTGCCACTACGCTGGCCCAGCGCGGCAATTATGGACAAAAGTGGGTATCTTGGGCAGGCCAGTCTAGCCCAAGCCCACTTTTGTCCAAAATTGCCGCGCTGGGCCAGCGTAGTGGCAAGTGCCAGGCATAACTTTGCGACGAGGATGCTGCTGCATATCCCCACTCTGTAGTGTTTAAGTTTCACTATTTTGAATAGATGTACCGCCATCTGTCGATTCCGCTACCGTAATCGCTTTTTATGAAAACTGGCCCATAGAGAGGTATATTCTTCTATTTATATACTTTCTAACGTGGAAATTCTTCAAGAAACTTCAAAAAACCAAAATAATATTTATATTACTTACTTTTACACAAAGGAACTAAAGCGTCGATATAATATGTTAAAGTAAAATAAACCACGTAATAATGCTATTAAAAAAGTAATTATGCTATAACTAATCAGTCGTCAAATAATTGCTATTTTTAAGAAATTTCGCCAAACATTCATTTCAAACAAAAACAAATGACTGCAAATTAAAAACTAATGCGAATCTGACAATATTTTTCTAAATTTGAACAGAGAAATGCTTTTATACAGCCTTTATATTGCACGGACAATTTCTCTGACTTCTATAAGTGATCATAGAACTTCTAGTAGCAGCAGAAGTTTTAATAGAAGTGTTCAAACTGTGTACTATATATCTTGTCTTCTTAATACAAGAAAACGTTGTGGAACCAATGTATCTAATACTTTTTGTTACCTTTCCGTCAATAGATACAAATATATAAATATCAAGATCGTCAGAACTGCATTATAATTAAGGGGTACATTACTAAAGAACGTAGTTCAGAAATAACTGTCTCAAACAGATTCTAGGTCAATTTCCTCTTCATTGGATGGGATAGATAGCGCAGATGGTAGTTACAGCTAGCAGGACGAATGTTTAATTGATGACAACTTAAGTTTCTTATGTGTCAGGCTGTTCAATATGAAATTAAATATTTTGTGATTCCTCTGTTGTCTGATGTCCGTAACACAAGTATTTTAAGCGAATTATTTTGAATTCGGGTCAATGTATGAAATATAATATAAATTTATTGTTTTTTATGTATTTCCACTTGTAATACAGATGTACTTGGTGACCATTTCATTCAGTTAGGTCTGTCCTAAACTAGTCTGCTGGTAACAAACGGACGGAAACTGATTTTAGAACTAAGATTATATCAGGTTTTTTATGCAGATAACAAGTAGGAACCTGCGAGATTTTATTAACACCTATTAATTAAGTTAACGAAACCTCTCGAAAATAAATGACCACTTAGAAGGCATTTTGATTACGATATACTATCCTATAATTGTCTGTTTCAGCAAGTATAATATTGCGCAGAATATTATTTTATTTTATGAAGTCAGCAAACAAGTATACGGTTCGCTTGATAATAAACGTGACCAAAGCCTATACACGCTAGTATCGTCACAAGGATATAGAATATCACTAGTGTGTCGCCAACTCTGTGAACAAAGAATACAGTGTCACATTTACACAGTAATTTCACTGCCTCTCTCTCCCTTCAAACTGAAACACAGCAATGAAAATACTGCTATCAGTAGACTTAGGTAAGAGTTAGGTGAACAATGCAGACGACCTTTGCAAGTGGCCTACCACATAAACAATGTCTACTCCTAAGTAAAAGTCTAAACAAACTTTGGTGAGTCAATAAAATAAATGATAAATAAATCGCAATTATGTGAAAAGTCTTCAAAAAACTTCACAAGAGTATAATATATTTGTTAAAATAAAATACCTATGTTTTACTAACTATTCATGAACTTCCTAACGTTAGAATTAAATACCTCATTAACACAAACCCGTTGTTCCAACAATAAAGACAGAATAAACAAACCAAAGCCCAGGAATTCGAACAAAAACAATTTACATCATTTTAACCTTTAAAGGTATACCATTACACGACGCCACACACCGTGAAACGAGCCAACTGAATTATGGGACAAGCGAAACAATTATCTATTTACATAAACATTAAGTGCATTTGTACGGACACAGACAGTGCTTTGTAAGACTCATATTTGCATATGACAGCTTAATGTGGTCGCAACTACTTACACAAAGATAGGAAAATATAGAGGAAAGTTTGTTTCACACTTTTTTTTGTGTTAATTAAATTTGCAAAAGGAAACAGCTCCGTGGAGTTTAAACTTCAATGAGTTTATTTCATATTTCAAATAATAGGGTAAATATTTAGTGACTAGCTCTTATTCTTACTATCCTATATTCATTATTCACACAAACTTCCATCGTATAATTACAATCTATATTAAATTATATCATTATTTCTTTCTTTCATTTATTTTAAGTTATGGTGAGACTGATGCCTGAAGTAGGTGTAAAGAACCTTGTCATCAGGATCCCGCCACCTAGACCTACTATGATCAAGATTATGGAGATAAGTAAGTTACAGTTTATAATTAGCTAATATATATATATATATATATATATATATATATATATATATACCAGCCATTGGAAGTCCACTGCTGGACGTGAGCCTCTCCAAGAAATGAGGTATACTGGTGGCAATTGCACAGATTAACTTTGAAACGAGATCTCTGCTGCCCATCATCACCCTGTTGTATTTGAGCAACACTGGTTAAGGCAACTGTCGTTTTTAATAACTTAGTCGCCTCTTACGACTTCTGGCATTATAATTTAGAAAATTTGCGCAGGTTTGCTTCGTTCAGGTAAAAATTACGTATAAACATAAAATTACTTTCATATTCTTCTGTAATTATCGGAAAGAATACAATAATATCTAAATGCAGCTGTATAATTGTTTGCCTTAAAATATTATACTTATCATTATATCAGCATTATATCATCTGCTGGACGTTCAAAAGTTTCATTGCTGGACATAGACTTCTCCAAGTAATTTCCAATAGTACTGATCGTACGCGGCCTGTAACCATCGCGATCCTAGGTTTTAATCAGATCCTGTGTCCACCTTTTGGTTGGACGTCCTACTCTGTGCTTGCTGGTGTTCGTGGTGTACGTATTTTCCATTCCAGACCTTTACGATTCTATCTTTCATCGTTTGGAGGTGATCATGGGTATGAAGAGTATGAGGAGAGATGCGTAATTACGAACAATATTTATTGGGAACCAATTACTTAACCCAAATCTATTTAACTGAAAACTGTGAACCGACGTTATAATTGCTTGTCTTTACTGCTATATTTTCAGAATATCAATTGATTTATTATTATAACTTACCAAACATGTCTGACAATATCCGAAATAAGTTTATTTTTTTCGCCACAATTCCTCTTGAACTTTTTCATTTTGTCACATTTGCAGATGAAACTTCGGGACAAATGAAATAATAATTAAAATCCAAACAATGATAAGTCATCAGTCGATATAGAGGCAAGCGTACTATCAAGTCGCCGAGCAAATAAAATTCAGCCAAAAAAAATCGAAGTTATGATAATTACTCAAAGAATCTTATGCATTTTTCACACATATTCATTACAAAGTTTGCCTGGAAATGGTATGCGATATGACCCCCATTTACACAATTTTTATTATGTACTAACTATTAATATTATTATTTCTGCAAAATTAATGTACAGTGTGTAATGTTGTTATAATAACCATATATATAATACATACACATGCATTAAACTGGGTCATAGGTTTTTACTTGGTGACTCGATGGCACTAAAATAATTTATATACAAAGATAAGTAAATATAACTTATCTGAATCATTTAAAGCATATTTCTGAATTAATCACTTTTATATCCTTCTAGAAGTAAAAATGCAATGTTTTGTATGAATAAAATATGATTTTTAACCTAAAACCGGTGGATACCTATTCAAACGTGAATTAACATCTTCATAATGGAAAATAATGTAGACTGACTTATGTTAAATGTATATTATTTTAAAAACAACCGGAGAGACAGCAGACAAAAGAATAATCCGGTTTGTGCATTTCACGCGCTCGACAGGATTACGGAACTAGTATAAAATCTAATACTATCTAATGCCTTTTTATTCCCAAGAATAGTGTAATAAATCACATTTTATTACCCACTTCGGTCTAACATAAGGCAGGCGCCAAAATAAATTTCTTGAAATGTAGCATGCTGCGAAGAGATACTGTCGAGAGCGGAATTACTCGAACTAGATAGTCTGGTTTGTCTCAATTCAAGTAATTTTATGATATATTTTACTTTATATTTCCTTTTATATTTTAAGCAAGGCACTATATTTGGCTTGAAATGAGCCATCATTTCAGCTCGAATATATTGCTATGCTTGCCTGGTCTATTTCGTTTATGATTACAATAAACGCGTAAGGGTTTCAGATGAGAGTAATATCAACAAATACGTGAAGTAACGCAATCTAAGACCCGTGAAAGTATACAATAACTCAGGAAAGGGTGTCATTTTCAAAGACCGATTTACCAATAATTATAGTTGCCGTACGCCCACAACTGGTCATATGTCTACTGAAGAAAAAGCAATTAAAGCTCACAATTGATGCACTAGGTGCATCTGGTGATGATCGCCAAGCTTCACGACAAGGTTTTCCGTCCCTACCTACCTGTAAGGCAGTGTGGTAACGACACAGCAGAATAGTATATCCCCCTGTACCAGGTGTCATAAGAGGCAACAGAGGTACCAGGACCGACCGATGGCGGTATCCATCCAAAGCGGTGTAGCTCAAATACAACTGGGTGTTTAAGAGCAGCAGCATACCCGTCACGAAGCTTTGCTCTGTACGACCACCCTTGCCTAGCGTGGCAAATATGGGCACATTCGTCCTTTCTTGGGGAGGCCTATGTCCAGCTGTGGACTTTCAATGACTGGAATAATGATATATTGGTACCGGTATTTTTGTCGCTTACACAGGTGCCGTACGAGTATTTCGGTACCCCACGGAACGCCTGGTCGTTGATCCCAAACGCATTATTAAATAATGACCGTGTGGGTTATGTAGATTGCAAACAAAAATTTAACTGATTCATAGTCACAAATAACTTATCAAATCTGGTAGTAGCTTTGCAGGCTGGTACAGGTCAGCTCCTCGTTCTCCCACAAAGAAGACCCCTGGGTGCCCCTGCAGTAGAAATATACCAAATTGATATCTTTAGTGAAATGTTATCTCACTTGTTTTTTGAGAATTCTGTTCTGGTGGCTGGCCTCATAATACTGCTGCAATAGTTTAAAGACTAGTTCTGTGCTGGTAAACTTAATAACCACATTACGTCAATAAACTATTACTTAGAGATTGTGAAACAAATTTTGTTAGAAAAAAGATGTTCTTTTAAAGAAAGAAGATGGATAATATAGTTTTATTTATTGTCAGATCCCTGTAAGTAAGCTTTAAAGAGAATATACACAGAAGCTAGTTAAATTATATGTAAAATACAACTGAGTTATAACTTAAAGCATAAATACAGCTCACTAGATAAATGCTAAATACGAAACAGCTCTGTTTGCCCGCGTACTGTTTATTTGATAAACTTATGTTTGAGACTCGCTGCTGTATTTGATGACAAATATTTGCGCAGTAAATCAAGCTGTAGCAATTTAACTCGTTAGCCAGGTACTTTTATTTGTTAGAATATAGTTAAATATGAATTGAATTTTAATATTCTGTATTAAGTAATAACGTTTTCATTAACACATATTTGGAATTCATCGATGTGTTTGAAATGTTTGGCTTCTATGATTGTATTGTAATGTTTTGAAATTTGAATTGTTTTCTTTTTATATTTTCAAAAGTTTTTTGAAGTGACTCTTATTTTGACAAACATGCGTTGATATCGTTAACATGCCGAAGAAAAAGATGTAACATATGCATTTCTCAAGATTTAAGAGTACATATAGGCCTAAATGAATATATAGTATATAGTATAGAATCTTTCTCATTAAAATATATATATATTACCTGGCTAACAAGTTATATATATATATATATAATCTGTATAATATATATACATGAAGCAAAAGCTGATTTACTGACTGACTCACATATTGATATAGAGCCTAATCTATATAAGTTAGAGATTAAAAATTTTGCACATACATTCCTTTTATAACTTAGTGAAGCACTAAAACCATTTATTAAATATCACCCCCTGAAATTTTAGTTAGTGGAACTTTAGTATGATTAAATCATTTATTAAATAACACCCCCTGAAATGTTAGTTAGTGAAACTTTAGTATGAAACTTTTCCATTTTCGGAATTCGGCATAAAACTTTTTTATTAAAAGTCATACAGAACGTGTAAAATATTTTTTGTAAAATAGGAGTAAATAAGGGGTGTAAATTTAGTGTGAAAGTCCTACAATTTAAGCCGCAGTAAAATCACATGGCGCTTCTAGTAAAATATATTTTGAATTTCATCGACCAACCTTGCACCCTGATGATATTATATTTGCGCTATCCAAACCTTTCATTAACTCTTTGATCCCACAAATTAGTACTTAGCCAAGACAGAAATACCTACTCGTAATCCTCTCAGTTTCTCACTAGCAAACCACTTTCGTGTGGCGAGATCATGTGGTAACATTATGAAGTATTTATACATAATTAAAGGTAGTTAGTTTGTTCCCCACCCAGGACAAATTTTCTGGGTGTTAAATATATGTATTTAAGTAGTGTGTTTGTAATTTTTCTATTATTTGATGTCCATAGCACAAGTTCTTTAAGCGACTTATCACGAAATTAGGTCAATGTATAAGATGTGGAAATTTATTCTTATTATTTATTAATTACCACGCTGTACAGTCGAGGTGGATGCATCGAAGTTGCTGCCCCATCTCATTAATGTCATTTGTCAATTTCATAACCGCTGCTTAATGATACTTAATACAGAGAGGTAAGGTTGTGAGGTACCGGCAGAATAGAATAGAACTTCCCACTGCACCAGGTATCGTAAGAGGCGGCTAAGGTAGCAGATCTGACAGACGGCGGTATTTTCATCCAAAACAGTACAGCTCAAATGTATAGGGTGGGAATGTTCAGCAGCATCCACGTTGTGAAAGCTATGCCAACATCCTTGCGTAGCGTGGCAATTATAGGCAAAGAACCTTCTTTTTCGAAGACTGGACTTTCAATGTTTGGGATGATGTTGAACACAGAGAGATACTATTTTAATCTACTGGGACTTCTCGGTCTATTTAATCAACGCTTGTGGTGAGTAGAAACAATTTTTTACCAAGTCAGACAATAACCCATCACTGTGCATATTTGAAAAATCTATCGCCGTTCCTATGTTCGTGTAAAATGCAGATTATTCCCCCTCGGCGTTTTTAATGTATGATAAAACATGTGACGACCATGTATGTCTCTATTTTTTTTCATTTTGCGCGTGCGAATGGACCGGCGTGAAATGCATACGCCGCGGGCACGACATAATGAACTGTCATTTTTTATACACTTTTTATTGCTTTCGCTCGGGTTTTATTTTAATTGTTATTGTTAGTGAAAACAATTCCAACTCATTCCGCTTTGAGCACAAGATGAGATTATGGGTCAGATAGCACAATCCTGTGTTTATCACAATTAATTACTTCAGTTTTTGTGAGATACTTTTTTTTGTTAACTTCGTATTTTATAGCAGAAAATTTAAAGCCAAATCTGAAGAAAAAGTACGATCTAGTGCGATCCTGTGTTTATCAAATCTAATTATTTGAATTTATCTAAGTTACTTTTTTGGTAATGTTAAAATAATTGTACATCATATGAAACGCCATCTATTGCCAGTTAACCATTAATCGAATGATTGATTTGTTATCGAATGAATGAATGAGTAAAAATAAATTAGTTCTCTGCAAGTCTCCGTTGAGTAACGAGCCTTTTTATTTCATCTCCAAATTATAATAGGTAAACTGCGTAAGATACTACGACATCGCTTTCCCGGCATGCCTATGCTGCCATCATTGATATTACAACATATATACCAAATATAGGGATTGATATGTACATAAACACAAGTGCTTTCGGTTACTTATTTCGGAGTCAGATCATCGTATGAGATGTGAATTTATATTATTCATTTTATCTTCTGTATATTCCAATGTTCGTGTTATCTTGTTTCTAGTCTTATGCTATTTATTGTACCCAAATTTTTGTAATATATTTTCGAATAGCCTTCTCGAAAGTGCCTCTTGGATTTTGGATATCTAATTGCTAAAATTAAATATAAACGCCACAACAACTACCAGAACTATAAAGTCGCAAATGCTATCAAATCAGAGACACCGCCTTTAAAAAAAACTTACGAAAAAAATAGACAAACAAATGTGATACGTCCAGTGGACTATTCCACTGCGGGAAAAGGCTTACACGGCTAATTCCTTCAATTTGTACTGAACGGAAACATAAAAATATTCTACGGAAACCCGACCGAGTGCTCGGCCAATCGGAAGCCTTCATTTGACCCTTTCTTGTAAAAAATCATCTCTCGACGGATCTGTGACGGTCGAATCAGAAATTCACATTTGGTTGTGACCACGCGATTCTATTTTGTAGGTTCCTTCCTTACAATACAATATAAAAATTCAAATCAACCTTCAACAATTTGTTTTACTAATGTTGTAACAGCCATCATCCAACCATTGGAAGTCCACAGATGGACCTAAGCATCTTCAAGGAAGAAGATTTTTTGGCCAAAATTGCCAAAAGAGTGTTGGCAATCGCAGACAGTGGTAGGTATGCTCAAAAAGAGCATACCTACTTTTACTGAACTATAGAAAATATACGTTAATATACATATCTAACTATAGAAAATATACGTAAATATACATATATACACATTTACCTCAAAGTCGTACATTTAATCAAATTAATTTTAGACGGCTCTAGAATATCGTTTATTTCTTTATCGTACAAAAACAGTTACCTAAAGGTAACAAAACGTTGAACAAAAATGTAAATACGCCCGTTGTTTAGGTAAGAAACAGAATAAAGTAACAATATAAAATTGTTTTTGAGCAAATTTCATCAGGCAGCCCATGACCAGAAAAGGTAACACTGAGTTAGTGATACTAAATTCTTATGGCGGCGTTTGTGCTAACATACAATTATCTAGGAACTATTGGTTCAATCCAAAACTCACACAGAGTATTGTATAGCAAACTTTGTAGTGATAGGCTTTTATAGGCGTAAAATTTTTGGAGTAGCATTTTCACTGATCTTAGCAATAACATATAATTTCTTAAATAAATTAAAAATAACATGAAACCTCCACAAAGTCTGATTATCTTGCTAACTAACATTTTTATTAAAGAAAATTAAACTCAAACCTCTTATACATTGACTTGACTCCGTGGTAAATCGCTTAAGCACTTGTGTTACGGACATCAGACAAGAGAGGAATTACAAATAAAATAATTCAATACATATTTTTAACACCCAGATATAAAAAAACAACATCATGATATAAATATTCGTCCTGAGTGAGGTCGAAACCACAACCCTTGGTACATAAGATCACTATTATCTGCTCCATGGGGCTCGTCAATTTATTAACATCAACCAATAAAATAGATTGTACTATTCTGTCTACTAGATCCTCATCAACTTAAAACTCAATCTTCAGCTTAATTACAAAGTAATTTTTTAATAGATTATTTATCTTGAGCAAATTCAAGGACTATAATCAATTCTTACTAAATAAAAATCGTTTTACTTAATTACCCAGCCCAGTAAAAACATCGTGGAAAGTTTCGGGGAAAAAGTTGTACAAGTTTCCTATCTCACTCAGAAAGTTTGGTCACATATTTTACGTAAGCACCTCGACTTTTTTTTCGTTGAAATGACAAATCGGGAAGATCACCCCCTATTTGTCCAATGTCCGTCCGCATACGAGATACCTCTATTGTTTGTGATTTTTCAAAACAAAATATATTAGGACCCTAACTCCCCCTTCTTTACTCGATTTATGCTCGAGCCGTATATAGATTCATATTACGTCCACGAAAGCGGTTTTGGTTTGATTGATTTCGTGGATTTTCAATTCTGTGTTCGTCGATATGCGGCAGATCTTTTTACCTGTAATGTTGGATTGTCGCAAATCTAACCTTGGGTCGGCATCCGGCCGGATTTTTATATTTTTCGGACGTGTCAATTTCTTTGTGAGAACTTTGAAATATTTTAATAGTTTTAAGAGTTTATAACATTAAATTATCCCTGATATTGGATGCATCATCACTGTTCAGGTTTTTTGACTTCTAAATTTTAATTGTTATCGTGTCTGCCATTGTACGTTTACTGTTAGACTTGGTTTTCTAAGAGATCTGATCGTTTCTGCCCATATTTGTTACACAGAGCGTAGCTATCTTCTACGGTATATCTCCTATGTTATATTTGAGCTAGGCTATTTTTGTCATCTGTAAGCCTTGGTAACTCAATAGCTTTTTCCGACATCTGGTGTAAAATCTACAAGCAAGTAAATGTTAAATAATAAATAATATTCAATTATATGGCAAGAACAAAGCTACTGGCAACTTTTACATATGTAATATTTTAAGAAAAATATTAAGTTATGAATAATCACATTTTATTTTAATAACCAACTTCTTTGTACAATTTACACATATAGAAAATTTATTATATACACATATTGAATAATTTATTCATATAGAAAATAATCTCCCCAAAACTGCGAAACTTAGGTACTGAAATTACGCCGCGAAAACTATAGACTTGCGGAGGAGACACACATAATTACATACGTCATTAAACCACCCGAAGGATTAAGCAAATATGAGGCACTCTCACTCCATTTACGACGTCTCAAACCATTAACATAGTCGCATAAAGCCCGCAACTAAAACAGACAAAGGGCGGCGACGCCATTACACGTTTCCGTGCGAGCACAAAATGGCCGCTCAACAAAATGGCGGACTCATCAAAGAGACCGCTGTTTCCGAAGCGGCTCTGTGAATTATTAAAATTCGAGATTATACACGGTGCGATGCTCCCTTGTGGAATGCTTTTTGTCTTTTTCATATTAGCAGATGTTTGATATTCACATTTTAGACTGGCTATGACTTCTTATTTCTTTCTATATATTAGGAATATCTTTAGAATTTTTTTTTTGTTGAACTAAATGTATTGATTACTTTTACTTTTTAAAGCTACTTTATTGTTTCAGGCCGTCGTAGTTTGGAAGTAAATATTGTTTACGTAATACGTTTTATATTTTATTTAAGATTTTACAATTAAAAACCTTCAATCGCTAACAAAAATCATATAAGTTGTTACCGGCTTTGGCTTACCGTGGTGCATTTGAATAGTTTGAACTATAAAGAACGACATAAATTTTTATTGACTCCGGGAAAGTTCTCGAGATATAAAGACGTGTACGCGTATAGCAAGATATTAAGAAATTAATTAACAGGACGTCTTGTTTCCCTTTTTTATTTTTATTATTTATATTGCATACCATTAAGAGTATAATTCAATGCTTCTTAAACTTATTGTGTTAGTTTGTAGTACAATAACTCCTGTACGTGAAAATTTACTCAAAGTACTTGTCACTTACATATATCAAATATATTTATCACATATATTACATATATCAAAAAAAGGAATAACAAATGCAATATATGAAAAAAAACATACCGACATTTGAGCATGCAACTTTACAGACAAAAAAAAATAAAATCAATTAATTTGTTATATCTATATTATTTAAAAAGCTATATTTAAATACGTTTAAACTGTTAACAACAATAATTATTAACATAACATTACTTGAAACTAATAACACAAGTCAAAATGAATTAACACTAAAATTTTTGCCGATATGTCCCTTATGTTGATTAAAAATTTTATCCGTCTGTCGGTATCTTCTGTCGTGAAGGAATCCTAACTATTCATCATTTGCAGCAGTTTATCATGTGACACTATTCAAAACTGCCGCTTTGTAAGTGGAGATAGCTTTGAACGGGCACGGAAAAAATATATTTATTCCAGCTAACCGTGAAAAGCCTAAACCAATTTTGTAAGGATTTTCACTGGTTTATGTGAAGTTATTTACGATACTTTTATTAGTTATTATTCTCATATATACCACGCGTATAAACCCGCGGGTTGCTGCTAGTTCATCATTTAAGTGTTTGCCTTGGGAAGAATTTATTTGACGATCCTTATACATTACGATCACTATTTATACTCGTACGATGATATTTATATTTTTTCTGTGTGTCAGTGTTAAATATATGTATTTAAGTACTTTATTTTTGATACCTCTGTTGTCTGAAGACTGTCATATTATTGTGTGTGTTGTGCTTTATGCGGCCTGTCACGGAGTGAGGTCATTGTACGAGACGTTGTAGGAAAAAAAACTAGTGATATTAATTAGAATTTAAACCATAACAAAAACCACTTACCATATTTTAGCACCGAAATCTATTCATGCAAGGTGAAAAATTTGTTGAATCGCGAAAACCAACTACATAGTATTACGATATTTATTCAAGAATTCGTTTTACAGATGAAAACGATGCAATTCAAATCCTAGCATGAGTTGGATTTGATTGTAATTGTAATTTTATTACATGACGTTGATTACAGTAATTTCATATGATTTGTAAATAGTGCTATACCAAATGAGAGGAATTTAATTACCGTAGAAAATGATCAATAAAACTAAATTTAACACCCAAAAAAAAAAGATATCAATACTCTAATATAAATATTTTTCTTGGGTATAGATCAAACCCAGTATCGCTACTCCATCAACAAGAAACTAAAATGAATTCAGATAACGCTAGTTTACGTCCATATAATATAAAACAAATATCCCGGAAATTTTTACTTCATTATCGTTATCATACCAGCCATTGAAAATCTACTGCTGGAAATATGCCTCCTGAAGAATCGGGAAATGTTACCCGTAATTGCCGCACTGGGCAGGCGTATAGGTAATTACATAGCGCAGCTTTCGCGGCGGGGATCCCCGCCCTATGGTGGTATATCCATCTAAAACAGTGCAATGCAAGTGCACAGGGCAGGGATAGGCAGCAGTATCCCCGTCTCAAAAGCTGCCCTCTGCGCTTGCCAATAGGCCTGCTGTGTTCGTCAGCTCATAGCTTATACTTTTCTTGAAGATTTTAGGTCTTATGTTCTAATGAAATTTATCTAATCTAATGATCTAAGCTCTTATGTTTTAAAGAAATTTATATGTATATATATATATATATATATATATATATATATATATATATATATGTCGAGACCTACAGCCAATGAAGAATTTTATCTATAAGTATAGATAAAAATATACAGCAGTACTTTTATATTATTAAATATTCGGTCCAGAAAATCCGGTTTCTTCGGACTTTGTCAGAAATAGAAAACTAGATGAATTGTCTTTATTCCATTGACAAAAAATAAAATTAATTCTCTATTATCCATTGGGGTCCTAACTGATTCGCCAACAAGGTTCCTATTCATGTTTTATATTTTTCTCCTCCCTATAACCATAATAGTCAGGCAGCTTCATCCAAATATTAGGATGTCACATAAAAAATATACGACTTACTCTAAAAAAGAAATGTTATGCAGATAGCGCTCGTAATTCTGAGTTATGTACGAACATACTTTATGTAAATATTGTAATAATATTCTAAGGTGAATTTTGGAAGGACTATCTGCTTCCTTGGTTAAGTGTTGACTGGGAACTGAAGAAGACTGATTTGACTCCTCGACTTTATATTAAAATTTTTATTATAATCGATTAACGTCACGGCACAGATGGCAGTGATCCTATCTTGTGTGAGCCAAATATCGTGGGATTGACCCCCCACACAGGAAAAATAAATGTGGTTTAAATAAGAATAAGTTACTCCTCAAATGTCTTCTACACGCTAATGATTAAGTACTGTTAGTATTGTCAGCTTTAAGAGTTACACGAGATGGTAACGAATATGCTAGATTCGCTTAAAAGAAAGGTAACTAAAAAGGAAGAATGTATTAGAAATTGTGATCCTTAGAATAAAAGTTGAAAAAGGGAAAGAGTTTGTGTATCTGGGAAGTGTTTTTACGAGAGATAGGAAGTATGAAAAATATATTAAACGGAGAGTGAAAGCTGAAAATAGTGTCAATGGCACTACATGCTTTTATGGGCCTAAGCCAAATGCCAAAATGTGTCAAAATGGCCATAACTGGGTATACATAGAGGTGTGTTGGTTCCAACACAGACATATGGAAGTGAATGTAGGGTATGGCAGAAGAATCTATAATTATAATAATTGCTGTTAAAATGAGAGCACTTCCAAGTATATGTGGCATAAGTTTGAGAGATAGATTAAAGAAAAGTCTAATAAGAGATTTTTATGTAGCGTAAAAGATGATGTTGTGACAACAATGGAGAAAGGAATGCCAAGATGGTTTGGGCATATAATGCCAGTAAGAGAAGTGTGATAGAAATGCCAAGACTATTGTAAGTTAAGATCCATTGTCTCTGCCTTAACCGATGAGACACAGGCGTGATCTATGTTTGTATGTATGTATTGTATTTAAATATTTTATTTGTATTTCTTGTGTTCTCTGATATCCGTAACACAAGTGCGAGATATTTTGAAAAATTTATTAATTTATTAAAGGAAAGGGATTTAATTCTGAATTATGTAACTTATGTAATGGTTTTAGAAAGAAATCTGATTCAATTCCTCGTTTTAATTTATATCTATAATAAAGTTTTAATTAAGGTTATCCTTAAAAAATCCAATAAAGAAGAAAGATCGCAATTTCATGGATTATCCGGTAATTTAGTTTTACATGCTGTTTGTGTGAACATTGACTATTTTCGATCTTACTACATTCTAAGAGAATTAGGATATGGACAAATAAAAAATGCGAGTAAAAAGTGCGAGGAAACCTAGCACTTTTTATAATTGGTACTATCATTACTATTATATCAGCTGGTGTTGAAAATAGGCCTTCCCAAGTCATTTTCAATAGGACCGGTTGAATGCGGTTGAATTTCATCAAAACTATTTGAAAAATACTTTACTATATTAAAAGACAAATAACTACATTTTCATTCATTTTCGTTCATATGCTTCTCTGAAGATCTGAAGATCTCTGAGACAATTACACATTTAAAATGTGCTTAAATATCTCTAGACATTTTAATAAATTGTGACAGCTGCTTGTATCCCTCGTACCTAAGGAATTTCTTAATAAATAATTTCTAGCAGGAATTCAATAACTAATTAGGACTGTGAGTCGATGGAAGCAATATAAGGAAGAATTGACGTCGGAAAGGTCGAGTATAAAGGGCACCCAATTAGGGCAAATTATTAATGTTAAAATAAAAGACAAGAACATCGTATTTCAGCTTTGTTTTTTTGTTACGCGTATAATCGCTAATAAGGTCAAACAATTAAAGGTTTGATACATATTCTTTTATTATATATACTATTATATTTAGCACACACTCCTGTCATATGGTATTCATTATAATCATCAACATCATACCTGCCATAAAAGTCCATTGTTGGACATCGGCCTCCCCAAGAAAGGGGGAATGTTGCTCATAATTGCCGCGCTGGGCAAGCGTGTTGGCAATCGCAGAGCACAGCTTTCGTGATAGGGATGATGCTGCCTATCCCCACCCTGTGCATTTGAGCTGCACTGTTCCAGGTGAATATACCGCTATGGTCGGTTCTGGTACCTTAATCGGGTGCAGTGGAAGTAGTATTCCACTCTGCCGGTACCTCACGGCTTTGGTGGTATTACTACCTCGAATTGTATATGCCAGTGTAGTTTAGCAAAAATTCCTATAAAATGATATTTTATAAAACATACTTTCACTTAAAAAGTTGTAATTGAATTTTGTTTTGAAATGTGTTAATCGAGTTTTAAATTGAAATGTAGAAAAAACAAATTTACAATATGGCTGCGTAAAAGTACATTTTATTCTACAAAAGTACCAATTTTTAGAACTCCCGAAAATATATCCAAATAACCCTTATAGTTTCTGTGTCTGTGAGAAAACTGAGGTAATTAGTTTTGACTAAAATATCTCACTGGTAGAAGAGCTTGTTGCATTTCTCAGTTACAAAAGCCCGCGCTTGCTGGTAAAGTAACTTAACAGATATTTTTCCAATATCTTCAACAATATAGACAATAGTCACCAAATATTTTTTTTATAATATTTGGTGTTTAGTGTCAGTAATAATTTCTAAATAATCTGTATTCTAGTAAATTTTATTGCATGTTATTATATTAATATATGTTACATCAATATTAATAAAGCTTTAATTATGAGTAAATTAAAATTATCAATAAAATCGTCAGTTTATTTTCTTTTAAATTTACCTATAATTGCTTCAGTACGCCGTGTCCAAGAAGTTTAATCATTATCCATATATATAAAAGGAGAAGCTGACTGACTGACTGACATATCAACGCAGGGCTTAAACTATGAGTGTTAGAAACTTGAAGCTTTGCACATGGTTTCTTTTTATAACGTGGGAAAACAATGCAAGGAGATCAAAAATCATCCATCCATCAATCATCATCATAGAGGTAAAAGAGGGGAGATATAACGTTCTACAACTTAACATAGGTGAACATGCAGGGCGCTGCTAGTTTTTAATATTCATATCCAGGCTATAAGTACAACCTGATGTATTCCCTTAAAAAAAAAGTAACAAAACACTGTCGCACGCGACAGCAACCACAAAATGTCACCAAAATATTGCCTCCCTACCGCTAAGCAACGTATATTTGTGCGGTAGGCAATTAAAACCTTTTGTACGGGGTCCGATTTCCCATGTGATTTTCTAAAACGGATTCAAAATTGGATACAGTTACTGGACCTTTATATTTACTGAAGTGGACAACTGATCGAATAGACATAAAAGACCCTCAGTACTGACAATCAAATTAAAATACAAAAATATCTAAACTTTTGCTAATAATATAGTTTTATATTATTAATAAATTCACAGAGTTAAATGTATGATTGACGCAATCGTGCATTGGGTTCTTATTTCAACTTCCAAAAGTGTTATAGTTTCTATCCTACCTTAAATATTTAAATGTTGATCATTCTTTTTTGTTCTGTACCTCAATGTTGTATACACGTATTGAAGTATTATAACAAATTGAATTCTTCTATTATCTGATATCCGTAATACAAATGCTTTAAGCGACGTATGTCGGGGATTAGATAATCTCTGGATGAGATGCTGAGTGAATTTATTTATGATTGACAACATGAAAAATTTAGGATATAAATAGTATGCTTTTTATCCAGGCCTTTAGACCACCTCTTCTTGGGCTTCTAGAGAAAAACTGATAGAGCTCTCTCTGTGAGTGTTGGTTTAAAAGGTGAAAAACGTTAAAATTAGTGGGTATTTTGATAAAATGTACTGATATCTCTCACATATATCTTCATCGAATTTTATCAATTTCCCTGATATAAACCTTCTCGACCAGAAATATATCATAGAAAAGATAGGTCTTTTGATAGATCTTAGGGTACCTGAGGTGAAAGGAATTGGGGCATACCCTATCTTTTAATATTTTGCGAAGATAAATGTTCTTTCAAATTTGACCTATTGACAGTAAATTTAAGACTTCTACCCAAAATAATATACAAATTGAAGTGAAAATAGAATTACTGTTTTTATCGTCAAATAATGTTTCATTTTAGGAGTAAATATAAACAAATAATTAAATTCCCACAACATCTCATACACTGACGTGATTCCGTGAAAAGTCACTTAAAGCACTTAAATATTCTACGTAAATACATGTATTTAACACCCAGACACAGAAAAAACTTAAATAGCATCATATAAATATTTGTCCTGGGTGGAGATCGAACCCATGACTTTTGGCGCACAAGACAGGGTCACTACCATCTGAGCCATCGGGCCGACAATAATAATCACTTAGGTTGGTTTAAAATTTCATAGTTTACATGATACAATGTGATACCATCTTTCATAGTTTGTTCCGTCTTAACCACAAAACAGTTTTATTTCAAACGGTCTGAAAAAGTTTTATTAGCCGTCTAAGTGGTGTACTAGAAGTAGACTTCATACAAGGGTGCACCTCACTCCCACCTTTTTCTAACGCATTCAGTTATGTTCGCATTGCTATTTTCCGGTTTAAATAACGAGATTGGCTAAAATTACTGGGTAACGTGCATAACACCTTCAAGTCACAAGGTAGACAACGTACAAATAACGCCCTTGTAGTGCAAGCATCATCGTCGACTTAGACATAAAAATATGTACATGCGAAATGTGTTCATAAATTATCAACTTTTAATACCCACATGAGGCAATGAACAATGTATAAACTGTGATCTTCACAAACAAGACAGAGAAAAAATACATTAAAAAACCCTTTTTTCTATAGCCTTAAACTGTTATATACCTTAATGTATACACTTATGTGGTATCGGTAGAGTAGAATAGTACCTCCCACTGCACCAGGTAACGTAAGAGGCAACTAAGGTACCAGAACCAACAGATGGCGGTAAATCCACCCGAAATAGTGCAGCTCAAATTGTGATAGCTGCGCTTTGCGATCGCCAACACGCATTTTATGCAGCCCAGCAATTATGGGCAAAAAACCTCCCTTCTTGGAGAGGCTTATGTCCAGCAGTGGACTTCCAATGGCTGGTATGATGATGATACACTTATATATCTATGGTATATGTTTGTGTATATATAATAAGTCTGTAAATTTATCAACATACCAAACTGCTCATTTTCTAAATAACCTTCAAATGTCCATCGTTTTGAAGTAATCTATTCCAGGCAAATTTTGCTCCAAAACGGCAAAGTCCTTTCATCAGTATCATCACAAATTGATATAAGCCTCCCCACGTAATCTCCAATAGGACCGGTTGTATGCGGCCTATGTTCAGCGCAATCCTGCGGTTTAAGTCAAATTGTTTGCCGGTATGTAGTCTCCATTGAACGCGTGGAACCTTACGACTCCATCGGCCATCGGTTCAGCATACCGAATGCCCTGCCCACTTACTAATCCGCCGGGCAATGTCATTAACTTTGGTTCTGTTACGAATCTCTTTATTCTTGATTCGTTCTCTCGAGTTCTTAATAACGTCTATCGTAAATGTATATCTAGAAACAATATATTATTACTTTTAATCATATTTAGCCCAATAAAAGAAGCTGTCGACTTCGCGTTAATAGAGAACGCCAAGGCAGTACGGGCTTCGGACTTGAGTTAATTGTGCAACGAGTTATTCATTTTGTATTTGTAATCTTATTTTCGTAGTCTACCAGTCAGAATAATTCATTTGGAAACATTGAATGAACTCGCAGTGGTAGCGTCTAATCTAATTATTAGCGCCGTCGATATAGCATTATCTATGTCTGAATGACTCTATATACTCTCTATATACTCTATGGACATTTTATTAGTCGTATTATAAAAAATATACATAAAATTACAAATAAGAATATTATATTACTTTTTCTATGTAAACAATTTACAATAACAGGCAGCTATGACGTTATACTCAATATATAACACATAAATAAATAATAACCTAACATATTTAAATGCTTTTGAAGTAACTGTACTTCGGAGTATATATAGTGTAAGTTTGAGAGTTAGATTAAAGAATAATGTGATTAGAGATTAATGTGGTGTAAAAGATGATGTTGTGACAACAATAGAGAAAAGAATGCTGAGATGGTTTGGATATGTAGAAAGAATGGATGAAAGTAGAATGACTGCATAAATATATAGAACGGAAGTGAATAGAAGGGGTTGCATAGGACGACCGAGGCGAACATATCAGGTCAGAAGTACCAAGAATAAACTAGAGTATATGAAAGGTCTAACAAACAACCAACATATGTCAGCATTGGAAGCAATACACCTCTATGATCAGCCAGTCGTGTATCTCAGCGACATCTGTACCCTTTAAAATTATAGACAACTAGCTGTGCCCGCGACTTCGTCCGCGTGGAATAGTTTTTTGGGTACCATACCTATTTACTTCAAATTATATAAACTTTGAATGTCACGTTTATTTATATCGAATCAATGGCCTGAAAAATAAGTTTTAAGTTTCTAGCTCTAAAAATAGCGATCCATGCAAACAACTTTTCATCCCCCCTTGCAACCCCTGACAACCCTTATTTCGAGTTCAAAAATAGCCTATGTCCTTTCTCAAGGTCTAAAGATTGTCTATGCCAGATTTCATCAAAATCGGTTGTGAGGTTTAACCGGGAAAGCGTAACAGACAGACAGACAGACAGACAGACAGACAGACAGAGTTACTTTCGCATTTATAATATTAGTAGGGATCTATAATAGGTAATATTTATTACTACAATATTATTGAGTACATATTACCAATATTATAAATGCGAAGATATGTCTATACACAAAGGCTATTTTTGTTCCCAAAAGTTTCCTTTGGAGAGAGAACATCGGAAAGAGACATGCTCGCTCATTTGATAAATCATTCTTTGCTGATATCAATTTGGTATTAAAAAGTTTTCAATGACAAATTGTTATCTTCATAAAAAAATCAAGACATTGCACAGTTTTATCGCTCTCATCCATTACTATATGAGAAAGAAAAAATAACTTTTCAAATAAACGACGTTAATTTGTAAGAATCATAAGCAAGATTGTCTTACAAAAGTACACTCCCAAAGGGGGAGGTAACTCAGTGAGATATGATTCTCTTCAGACTCATCACATTATTTGACTCCCAAAGGGGACCAGACACTTTGGTAAATTAGGTATTTCGTCATTCGCGTTAGAGTTCGGGCGATGAATTTGAATTTTCTATATTTCTTTCCTTCAAGTATAAAAAATCCAAGTTATTTTTCTAGATAATGAATTATACTCGCCCTATTTGAAATCGGGTGATGTTTTATAGAAAACTTATATTTTATGCACATTTAAAGTAATTTTACTTTGAAATATCGGATAAGTAGAATAATACGTCTTTCTGTATCTAACACGTGTCGTAGGGGGTGACTGAAGGACCGACAATGGCGGTATATACAGCTATGTTAAAAATTTATTAGGTATAAGCAATAAATGTTACAACAAAATATATATATATATATATATATATATATATTACCGGCCTGTATATTATATGTCTTATAGGAAATAATGTACCAAATTCTAACTTTATTTCAAAATAAAGATAGTAATATACATGAGAAAAAGATCTATTTGGACATTTGACTATAACAGATATAAACCTTAAACAAAGGCCGTCTCCGTTTTACCTCATTCTCATTTATTTCTACTAACAGTAGTGTCCGTATTATTGTGTTCCGGTTTGAAATTTGAGAGAGACAGTGAAATTACCTAGTAATTTGATATAATCTTCAAGTTACAAGGTTGGCTACGTAGTCCTTGTGATTTTACTAATAACGTTTACTACTCGTATCACGAGGACCGTATGTTTGTTTGTCGACTTAGCCATATAAAAATATTTTAAAAGACTTGTGATTGTTGAATTGATTGTTGAATGTTGAGATAACAGCAATTTAAATGAAATGCTTAAACATAGCCCTGGAGTTTAAAATCTCTTTAGTAATTCAAAATTGTATATTGGTTGTAGGTATGAAAAAGCCTTTGATGTTCTGTTTCGTCACGCACTTTTTTGTTAAATTAATTTTAAGTGCAGACACAACATCGTTTTTTTTCATAAAATTTATTGATAATAACGTAAGCAGAGTTGAAAAAGTTTAAGAGACTTTTTTTGCATATTTTGTCTGTTATTATTTTTTATTGTAAGTAAATATTGAGTCGTTGCCGTTTTATGAAGGCCTAAGAGGTCTTTTATAGATTTTTTTTATCTGGATGTCTGGATGATTTTGTATCTGGATTTTTTATTTAAGAATGATTGCATACAATCTTTATTTAAAAAAAAATTTTTGTTTAATAATTTTAGTCTACGATTACTAATTTTAGTCTATTACAGCTTTAAAATAGGCTTATGCGCACTATACCAATAAATAACTTAGAAAGAAAAAAGTAGAAAAGAAAAGTGCATGGAAAAATTTTCTTCTCTATAATATTTGTTTAAATTAGCAGTTACTCGCAGCTTTACCTGCGTATTTCATATTCTCTTGAGTACGTAACGTGTTACTTATTATAGTAAAATTTGCCCAAGTTACTCATTGTCACATTAACTATATGCTAGTGAAAATCTCGTCACAATTCGTCAAACCGTTTCTAAATAAAATGCTCATTAATTATCTCAAGCAGACTGAAAAGCATTAAATGCTTTTTTTGGTAATAGATTATATATTTTCATATGCTTATTTTAAAACGTTGATATTTTTATATAACTAACAGAAACTGACATTTTATTTATATTTATAAATAAGACAGGCCTGTACCCTAGATTTTGGGAGCATTTAAACTGATAAACCCTCAAAGTTTACAGGATTAATATAGTGCCATGCAAATGCGTCGAGTTAGCACAAAACTAAAGCCAACAAGATTGGAGGCTCCGGTTTTATCGCTCGACCCGTTCATCGAAACACCATAAAGGGCAGATAGCGCTTTTACGTCACACCAACTTCAGGAACAAAAACCGGAAAGCCCCTAAAACCTGGGCAGCTATCAATTTTATATAGTCGCAGATTTTGTATTCTCGATTGCCTTTTGCTTTTATGGTGCGATGAAGCAATATTGTCGCTTTCAATTTTTTTTCGACTAATGAATTTGAATTACTGAAAATGTTAACAATTTGAAAATGGAACGATTATTACATATCATGTTTCAATAATGCAGTGCTCGCATTTCTCCTTCTCTCACCTGCCGAAACGAAGACAAGTGAGTGACGCCGTGAAATTACTGGGTAATGTAACATAATACTTTAACAGGCCAGGTGAGTTGGATCCCCACCAGGACATTTATATGACGATGTGTTTGTTTGTTGGAGTGCCAAAAATATGTATTTAAGTATTATATTTGTAATCACTCACTACACACTATTGTGAATATTATTATTATTATTTTTAAGTCACATTATTACTAACGAGACTAGTGTGTAAATAAAATGAAAGGGATTGATGTATAAATTCACGTCTATCAAGAAATATAAGAAAATTCCGATATCATTTTCATATCATTTCATATATAGGAATGCATATAGTCCCTGTGTTCCTTCTCTATATAAATCGAAGTGGAAAGGTACAATAAAAATAAAGCTGTCATGCTAATCAATCTTAGGTAAAATAACTAAAATTTTCTAAAAACATGTTTATACATTTCATACCTTGATTACCAATGGCAATAAAAATGGCCGCCGTGAGGTCCGCACGTAGAATCGGGCATAAGGGCGCTCATTAACGAGCAGTGTCGGCCTCTTTTCCAGGGGCGCTGGAATTGATTTCTGAGAAGACCAACGTTAGGTTCTTAGAATCATTTAATATGACCATGGAATTCCGAACAAAAATAATAAATATCGATACACTCGTTAGTCCACTCCCTTAAGTTAGTTCTTACGATGTTAAGATGTTGCGTGGGAAGCAACAAGTCATTTAGGCATTAATAATATGTCTAGGATGCTATCTCTTCCTATACTAGATGTCGCAAGGAGCGACTAAGGTATCTAAACCGTCATATGGCAGTATATCAATCCAAAATAGGGTAGCTCAAATACACGGGGCGGGGAAGTACACACGCTAGGGCCGCTTGCCCAGCGCGGAAATTATGGGCTAAATTCTTTCTTAATAAGGGAAGCCTATTTTCAGTATTGCACTTTTAAGGGATGATATGAATAGAGATGATAATAAAATACTGAATAAGTCTACCTACAATCTCTATTGCACATTATATATTCTTAAAGCCAGCTAATGAAATATAGATTGTACAATATTCTTAATCATTAGTCAATATTTAATTATTGTCATGTCCATATTACTCTTTCGCACATATATTTGTTTCGCCTTTTATGTATATACGGATTGTGGACAGGCATAAAAGATATAGACGTTGGAATTTCGGGATACAAACTCTCGTTGCCCCTAAAACCTTTGCCACCATCAAATTTATATAGTCGAAGATTTTGTATTTATGGCTCGATGCAGTTTTAGTGGCCGGAAAGCGTTAGAAACCTTGGAAAACTTTTTAGATAAAAAAAGTTGTTATTTTTGCTTTGTTGGGATATAGAGTTTTATATATTCACACAACATTTCATATGTTGACCTGACTCAGTGAAAAGTCGCTTAAAGCACTTGTTACGGACATCATCATACCAGCTATTGACAGTTCACTGCTTGACGAAAGCTTTCTCAAGAAATAAGGTTTATTGCCCTATTGCCACGCTGGGCAAGCGTATTGGCAATCGCAGAGCGTAGCTATCACGACGGGAATGCCGCAGCCCATCCCCGCTCTGTGCATTTAGGCTGCACGGTTTTGGATGGATATATCAGCATCTGTCGATTCTGGTACCTTAGTCGCCTCTTACTGGTGCAGTGCTATTCTGCGGGTACCTCTATAATGTACCAGTATATACCATGTATAATGTACATATATTACACTGAGATACAGAAATAACACAAATATCATTGTATAAATATTTGTCGGCGACCCTGAGGGCGTAAGATAGGATCACTAATATCTGCGTTATCAAGCCTTTAACCAAAAATCATATTGTAACAAAAATACTAATAATAATATGTTATTAAATAGTTTTGGTGATTAATGGATGATGTAATGTAACCGAAATATTTAAAATAAATATAAAGGGAGGAGTATTATCTGTCATTTTGATTTCGCTTTTTGATTCTGTCATAGTTCTGTCATATACGAGTATATATAAATGGTATGATAAATACGTTTTTAAATTAACTTAAGAGTAAGCTTATTGCTACACTATATCATAGTGTTTAAGATCATATTAATGATAAAAGTACCTTGGATCGAATTGCCTTAACCTAGATTTAGATAAATGTTTATTGGCTCCGATACCGGCAGGGGTGGTATTTGCATTAATTACTTGATATTAATGGAACCTTATCACCACAAGTTCTTACTGGACTTCCCTTTTCTGGGGTCTCTCATGATGAACCTGCATTACGACGTACAGAAAATTAATAAACTTCGTTTAAAGAGCCGTCGGGTGCCGGCAGATTAGTCTAGGGTAGGCATAATTTATATTTGTTACATGAATTATCCTCATGATCCTGCAGGATCATCAGGATTATCAGTGTTATTGTACTCGTATAATTATTGTCTTCTTTTTTTGAAATTTTGACGATTCGAATATGTTTAGAATGGCCCATTGCCTAATTGAAAAAGTATAATGTGAGTTTAATCGTGTAGTTAAAGCAGTTTCTTTTTAAGGAAGTTAATAATACCTTTTCATAAGTTTCCACAAGTATAAATTGACCTATACTATATATACTGCATACTTATATTTGTTGCCTTATACAAATATATATAGTATGATGTCAACTATTGTAAATAGGCCTCTCCAAGTAATTTTCTATATCACTGCTTGTAGAGACTGCGAAATCCTGCGTTCTAGTCTCTATCCAGAGTCATTTATATTTAATAGCCAAAATATAATTGTCAGAAATAATTAACAGATTGACATTTTAAATTACTCTTTATCATCCAATAACATTTGTTTTTAGTCACTTCCAAATAAAAATGGAATCAACGCGTAGGGATAGAATCTGCTTGGTATATTTTATATTTCGACTAACCGTTGCAAGCGTCTAATGGAGACTCAATTGAGGAAAAGATTCCTTAATATTGATTGTCACGTAAACGACATCACTAATGGTTTTCTGTCGTTTTTTCCAATGTTATCTGAGAAGTCTTATTTCCAATGTTATTGGCGCTCTTTTTAGTTTGTTTATTATTTTCACTTTCAATCATTTTTCTTTTCTAAACTCTATCGAAATCACAACTGAATGAGTCTACATATTAAATTCGCGATAGTTCCATTAAGTCTAATTTAAAATAAATGGTAGGAATGTTGGATGAAATTTTGTGACTACCTTAAAGTAATTGGATATTTTTGTATCTTTTGACTACTATTATAAAAATAATTGCATTGCATTAAAACTGATTGTATAAAAAATAATAAAAAATCTGATTTTATCAAGCCATTACATGAGCTTTATTTGAGGATAAAATGTATTGCTGGATTCGATTTTTGTGCCACGAGAAGCGTGGCACCCCTATTAGTAACCATATTACTTAAGGCCTCCATTAAAGCACGGACCTCGGTCTAGACAAATCGTTAACAAGGGTCATACCTCTGTTATAGAGCAGTAGTTTCAACTGGATTTAGACTTTTAAAACTTTTTTGTATTTCTTCTAATGGTACTTCTAATTCGATTTTACCCTATTTCCATCTTTATTGATTATGCTTCTGATGTAATCAATATTTCAATAAATATTTTGTAATATTTATTTATTTGTTAAACCTCATGTACATGTTGCATTTATTTCTGAATATAATTACATATTATTTAGATTGTTATTATTATTTACACTTTTGTTACGGATATCAGACATTAGAGAAATCATAATACTTAAATACATATTTTTAACGCCCAGACACAGGATGTTAACACATATCTTCATATAAATATTTGTTCTGGGTAGGGATCGAACCCATGACCCTCGGCATATATGGATCACTATCATCTGCGCTATCGGTCTCGTCTATATATAAATATTTGGCACGTTAATATTTATTATTTTCTGTTAATCCTAATGCGAGCAGTTTACTATTTGATATGCCAATTGGCGTTAAGTCCGCCCGCCATTCGTACATTCTGTATATTAAACTTAGACAAATAAAAAATAAATATGTAAAGAAAATTAAAAGGCTCTAGGAATGACTGACTTAATATTTCAAGAGGTCACTCCGTGCTAAGTTGTCACTAAAAACACTTGTGTTACGGACATCAGACAACAGAGAAATCACAAATATATTACTTAAATACATACATCCAACACCTAGACATGGGACAAATACAAATATTGTCTTGTAAATATTTGTCCTGGGTGGGGATCGAACTTTAAAATGCAAACTTTAAAATGAAGACAAGGAATTATAATACCAAATGTGTCCTTAATTAAATGAGTACAACGAATTCTCTTCAGCAAATACATTTCGACCCAATTGCGAGGAAGTTTATCTAAAAACTCTTTATAGAAGAATATAAAGGAAAATTGAGACCGATAAAGTCTACTTGTTTTAAAAGGGTGCCGATAAATCTTGAAAAACTGTCTTGGATTGAATCTCTTTGTATTGATTCGCGTCAAGTATATTGGATGTTCCAAAATAAGATCATGAAGTAAAGACATATTGACATGCAACGGGCTATAGCTTTTTCTTTTTATTTTTAAATACTATAGAGCTTTTAAGGTTATATTATTTCTTAAAACTAATTTGAGTACTCGTTTTTTATTGCTGTATACTGCTGAGTATAATGCTGAGTTATAGGACTATTATATCAGACTCGTTGGTACATTTAGCAGGGTCCCAAATTTGTGTGCCAAGGATCGTGGGATTGATGGAACTTTAATTGTATCTGGTTTCAATATAATAATAACAATTATTAACTAACCTAATTAGTCTTACAACATAGTAAATGTCTGATACGCGTAACACAAGCGCAATTAATAACCTATTCTAGAGTTAGATTAAACTTAAGTGATGTTGTGACTTAGTTTTTTCTTAAATTATATTGTCTTGAATGTGGGAACTTAATTTATTCCCACAATATCTTATACATTGACCTAGCTCCGTGATAAATCGCTTGAAGCGCTTGTATTACGGACATCAGACAACAAAGAAATTACAAATATACTACCTACTTAGATACATAAATTTAACACACAGGCACTGAACAAATATAAATATAATCATATAATTATTTGTCCTGAGTGGAGATGAACCTACGACCTTTGGCGTACAAGATTTGATTACTACCATCTGCGCTATCGGGCCCGCCATGTGTAAAGGAAAACCTGACTGACTAATGGGCGTACTTGTTCTTTAATTGATTGGTGGCCAACTGGCGTAGATGGTATGCGATGGTGCACTAATCAATGGTCGTGAGCTCGATGCCCACACAATACAAACAGTTATTTGATGAATATTTGTGTTTGTTCTATGTCTCAGTATCTGTTTGTCATCAGACATCTATCAGGATGTAGCACAAGTTAAGCTACCATTTTTTGAGTCAGTTAATGTATGAGATATTGTGTCAATGTTTATAGTTTTCATTTTAGTAAGGAACCAGCAAAAGGCGATAAAATTTTTGAATTTTCGTGTGTGTGACAATGTCGCAATTGGTATACTATTAAATGTAATGAACCTAGAACATCAAATGATTTGACACATTTTATGAAACGCAGAGTTTGCTGCACGGGTTTCGCATTGCGAATTAATGACATCGTGCAGATTCGTTATTTCATTTATCCGAAATACCAGGTCATTAAAGTCATTGCAAAGCACGAAAATACGTGCACTTTCAATAAAAAAAATTCAGATTCTTTAATTGTGAATTTGTAGCATGAGCTTCTACGAAGCACGGGCGGAGTAATTCGAAACAAAGTCGATGCTTTCCGATTGAAGTTACCCTTTGAACTCGGTATTTATTTTTTTCTGTTCGCAACATAAAGGTTTTCACTATTCTATTTATTACGAAATTTTTTAAACCAAATGAATATGTTAATTACGCGCTTCGATAAAATTCTGTATGTTCATCACGTTTTTTTTATGTTTCTATCTATCTATTAAAGTGAATATTACATTCAATTAAATATTATAATGAAAAAGCAGTTAAAATTTTGTTAACTAAGATGGAGTACGAGCAGAGTCGAATAGTACCTTCCTCCGTACCAGGTGTACACGACACACGACTAAGGTACCAGAACCGAACCCATGGTGGTGGTATACCCATCCGAAACAGTGTAGCTCAAAAGCAACAGGGCGAGGATGGGCAGCAGCATTCCCATCGCGAAACTACGCTCTGCCCCCACGCTTGCCCAGCGCTGCAATTATGGGCAAATTCCCCCTTTCTAGGGGGAATATATGTTCAGCAGTGGACGTTTAATGGCTAATAATGAGTATATCATATTCCTTTATTTTCTTTTGAGTTCAAAAAATTGGTGCGATAAATAATTTGTTTATCTTTTTCCATTAAGTCAGGTTTTGCTTTAATTTTTTATTCATAATTTAAATAATATTAAAAACCTTCTGTGTTTCTATGCTAGATATACTCTAGTTATATAACCATTTTGCATGCTGATCACATTCAGTGACCTAGGTTGTTTTGACTTTGTACGTCGTTCTCTAAGGTTTTTATTTATTCTAATGGCCACGGCCTCTTGCTTCTGTAAATTCTTTAATTTAAAATATTTTCGTCGCAGTTGTTGCACTTAAAGGTTGGTACAGTAAAGATCTTGCAGGACAGGATACCTCGGTGATTTTTCTTTTATGGCCGGTTTCTTTGTAGACAATAGACAGAAACATTATTTTTAGTCAGGGCTACAACAAGGGTTTGATTGTAGTTGGTTAGTTTTGTCGTATTATATGTAGCTTAAAGTAGTTAAAAACAACTGCTTTATAGCAGAAAGCTAATATAATACAGATATAGCGTATTTTAAAACAAAAGCCGGTGCTGTCTAATTGAAAGCGCTCCTTGAATTTGCCGTTCATTTCTGTTGATCAGAACAAAAAAGGTTTCGATGTTCTAGTATTACGAAAATAGCATACAAATGAATCTCACAGTTTCAATGAAATTCTCAAAATTAACAAACTCTCGTTATTTATGTAAAGATAATTTATAATAAGAAATAAAAAAATAAGTATATAATAATAAATGTCTTTGTAATTATTCTTCCTACTTAGGCATAAATAAAAATCAATTTTAGCACATTTTTTACCTAATTATTGGCGCCGTTAAGTTCTAATTACTACGGAGCTCAAGTTTAAATTGGAGGATTTGCAATTATTAAAGAAGTGTTATCAATATCTTAGCAGGCGTAGAACGTGGAAGAATAGGAAAATTTGTGAATCTTTGTGTTTACTCTAAGTCTGAGTGTTATCATTTATTGGTATTCTTATTTATTTTTTAGGTATTATATTTGTAATTTCTGTGATGCTTAATCTCTGTAACACAAGTGCTTTTAGCGACTTATCTCGGAATCTATCATTTTATGAGATGTGGTGTGCATTTATTGAATTAGAAGACATTTTCCCTTCTATCTATTTCTCATTAAGTAATGCTTTAATGTCTTGCCTGGTGAACTAAATGAGATGAAATGAGCCAAAAACAGTGGACCTGGGCCTCCCCAAGATAGGGGGATTTGCCCATATTTGCCGCGCTGGACAGGCGAGGTGGCAATCGCAGAACGCAACTTTGCATCGAGGATGCTGCTGCCCATCCTCACCTTGTAGTATTAAAGCTACGCTATTTCAGATGGATGTACCGCCATCTATCGGTTTCGACATTTCAGCCGTGTCTTACGACGTCTGGTAAAGAGGGAGT
Source organism: Heortia vitessoides (assembly GCA_020976665.1). Lineage (NCBI taxonomy): Eukaryota > Metazoa > Arthropoda > Insecta > Lepidoptera > Crambidae > Heortia > Heortia vitessoides. Next base: position 14,362,371 of record JACJUM010005602.1, on the reverse strand, counting down.
TACAATTCTACTCTGGCGGTGCCTTACGGCTACTTTGATGATTATCTCATATTAATACGAAGAAAGATTTTAGCAGCCCCAATAATATGCTGTTTAAATTGACCATGTTATGGACCTACTTACGTTCCGGTAAAGAAGTTAAGGGAGCTTGCATTTTAATAGTAAAAACACCGATTAAGATTCAATAGATGGCGCCACAGGATTGGGTTTAACTCCGTATATCATTATTAACTGCCTCCGCCATAAAGCGGCGTTATGGAAATAAATGTCCGGGCCAGAACACGGACGATTATGTCCGGGAATTTCGTTTTGTAATAAAAATGTTGGAAATTTCATTACGAGTATACGGGGCGAGGGGATGGATTTTTTTTCTCTTTATATAAAAATTTTTGCAACTCGTTTAGTCTTTGTTGGAAAGTTTAGTTCATTTACCTGTGATGGAATTCATTAGATTTTATAGATTTTTATGTATATACACCTAGGTGTAGTTTAAAAGCTAAACTCATTCTATAAAGTTCTCAATAAATTTTAAGCTCAATAGATCATTAGCTATATATTGTTGTTTCTTTGTAATAATATTCAGCCATACATATTTTTACCTTAAAATACCTATAAAAATCGTGATACAAAAATAACTTTAGCTTTAAAGGTAATAGAAGTATTGTAAGAAAAACATGGTTTTGATGAACTCAGAAGTTTTTTTTTTATTCTTTCGACTTTCTGAATAATTCGAAACTTCGTACATGGAAGCATCAGTTCAGGTGAGTTCGTTAAACCTTTTTTTAGGATAAAAATTCTCCACAAGCTTAGTTTCATCCAAATTATGGATGAGGCACCATGATAAGGCGTTAAAGGGTAACGAACAAACAGAAATTCATAGAAATAATTAGCTAGATGAGCTAATAGCTAGACAGTTTAACAGAAAAACAATTAGACAGAAAATCGGACAGATAATCGAACATAAAATTAGACATTAAGACAGGCAGAAATATGTTCTTCGGCATTTATAATATTCATAGGGTTATGCCCCAGTTCAAGGACAACTATGCCAAAACATTATGCTCTGAGCCCTAAATAAGCATCTATAGTTCGTTTAAGTTATTAACTCATATGTTAGGCCTCATTTTATTTGAAATTATTTGTGACTGTACTAGAACCACTCTTTGCGAGTACACCGAGTCAAATTCGATTTTACGAAAACGAACTCTTCCAAGGGCACAATCAATGGAACTCTCGTGCTGGTTTCTTATATAATTCACTCCAAGAGCTTCTATTCTCAGATGTGAGACCCGATTTATTGTGTTGACGTGACAGAAGGGTTTTGCGTTTTCATTCCTCACGATGGATTATATTTGTTGATTTGGGTACGTTTAACATCAATTTCGGTTGATGTATTGTGACAAGCGTATTTGGAATATTTAAGTATTCAGTTCATTTGAGACGTTATACATTCAGGATATTACTTTGGAAACTCTCTGAAATGTATTATTTCAGGTCAACTAAAATTTCTACGAGAGACAATTATTTCTGAGGTTCAATATAATGTTTTATTTTCTACCGCTAAAGAGTTATGACAGTTTAGACCTCGCACAGTTGATCCAGATAACAATGAAATATCAGGGTATTTGTAAACACATTCATTCAAAATTCATAAGAGTTAGAAAAAAAGTGCTATATTATGTATATTTTTAACGGCTGAAAAATAAGATTTATTTAATATTAATATTTTTTCTATTTGCCGTTACGGTTACGTTTATGTCGACATACAAGAACCAAAGTTTAAAATTTATATAAATTTATTGTTTTTAACTAATATGAAATGTATACAGTTGGGTGACCAAAAAGTTTTGTGACTTTCGCTGTACCAGGTACCGTAAGAGGCAACTCTGGAACCGATAAATGGCGGTATATCCACCCGTAACAGTAATCAAATGCAACAGAGCGGGGATGGGCAGTAGTATTCCCACCGCGAATTTACGCTCTACGTTTGCTCTCTCGATGAAGCCTATGTCTAGCATTCGTTTTATGGCATACAGTATTTGAAGTCGTTTATGTGTAAGTTTACCTAGGACAAATAATCCAACTAGGGAAACCAGTCGATTAGGCAGCTTTTGGCGAACTACGACATCTCTTGAGTGTCTAAAGTTGACATTGATAAATAATCTTTTTACTAATGACTTAAAAGTTGTCCCTTACAAATATCTGATATACAAAATTCCTCTAGTTTGATACCTTACTCTTATCGTTTTCTACCAAACAGCATTGTTCACATTCATGTATTTTGGTTTGAAGTGTGAGAGAGGTATTGAAATTACTGAATGATATGACAATAACTTTGAGCCAAAAGGTTGGTACAGAATAGTTTGTAAATATCATAATTAAGTTTCATACTATTCGTACTATTTGATAGCCCTGATTAAAGAAATCCTTCCAACAGAGTTCCCCTTTTTATAAATTCAATTTGAATAGCGTCTTTCGTTGTTAACACAATTTTTTTTTCTTTTTTAGGTATTTTTTTATGTAAACTGTATTTATAATGAAAAGAGAGTATCTTTTAAGTTATCACAGTTTGGTTACATAACCAACTTTTAAAACCAGGCGAGAAAACACGATAAAACGACCAAAAAATATATCTCCATTAAAAGAGAATAGAGGCCTGTATTTTGACTACGCCTATAGAAGTAAATACAAATATATACTACCATCGAAATTTTACGCTGTGTAACCTTAATTCAAGAGCAGGAAGGCATAAAATCGAATATCCAGATGATACGGGACGATAACAAGCTCTAATGCGAAAGGTAATCTCCGCTTTGTAAACAGTAATGTTACTTAAGTCATTGTAACAAGGTCTATTTTAGTATGGGATTTGTATGAACAATACTTTCTCGAGGTAAAAATGCGTAAGTAGATGCTTTTGTGATGTCTGCAGAATGTGCTTTTTAGTTATAACAGCAGAACCAAAGATAATGTCTGAAAAGTTTTAGATGAATATTCCACAGCGGTGTAAGGCTGTTTTTCCTTCTACGCATTGTTAAAAATACATAATGATACCCATTATCTTTATTAACAATTAATACAAATACTGCACAGAACTGGCAGAGTAGGATTGTACTTCCTAGTTGTACGAGAGGCGGAGTAGCTCAAATGCAAACTTGGATGAATTGGGTATTACATCGCAAAGCTGCCATCTGCAACACACTACCAAAGGAAAAAATTACCATTTTTTTAAAGGACTGTATCCAGCAGTCGTCGTTATATGACTGCTATGATACATGAATACAAAAAGTATTTATATATTTTTATTTACTAAGTCTTAGTGATTTAAAACCTATTTTAAACTTCTAATAATTAAAGTTACAACTCGTGTGGATATAAACTGTCAGTGATATTGCTTTTGATAGCGTATTCTTGCGACCTAAGAATATAATGTCCAGTAATATTTTTACCTTTATCCCTCCTTCCAAAAGAAGACAGTAATGCGAATTGGTAACCCAAATAGATACCTAATCCAACGACTTTTGCCTCCGCTATAATATATATTATTAATGCCTTTTGTTTGCTTCCAGATCGAGGCTAAAAATATTTTTGGATGTGAAGAACTGACATACGGACCGTTTTATGATACGTATGTAGTACTGTTCTGATTTGATGGCGTAAGCGGTTCTGTTTTCATCTTGTGCATCATAGATTCGATCCACAACAGGGACATATTGAATGGATTCCTCTGCAGTCTGACAGCGGTAACACAAATGCCTAAAACAACCTGGGACTTAAGTCAATGAATGATATCTCGTGTATATTATGCTATAATTTTTAGTCACTATATTAATAATGGACATTTGGTACACAGAACCGATAGCTTATGGGGTCTAAGGTTCTGGAATGGAGACCACTTACAGGAAATCGCAGCATAAGGCGTCCACCCGCAATGTGCACAGACAATCTGGCTAAAACCACAGGATGGCGCTGAACATAGGCCGCATTAAACCGGTCCTATTGGAGATTACTTAAGGAGGCCTGTATCCAGCAGTGGACGTCTTGTGGTTGATAAGATGATTACATAACAGTAATTGTTTATTCTGAACAAATCAACGAAAATAAATTCGGGTAGGTAAAGTTAAAAGTGAAATTCACTTCGAGATAAGGCGGTACATAAATACACTTCAGTAGAAGTACCACCAAAACGCTGGAAAGTAGATAGAACATTTTTATATATATTAACAATATATATGTGCGTTAAATATATATTTAATATTATATATGTGATTCCTCTGTGCTTTTATATCCGTAACAGAAGGGCTTTAAGCGATACGACATGCAAATATTATCACATACATATATTTCCTGGGCAGGGATCTCGCACCCAAGTTCTTTCACGAACAAAATATTGCTCACTTTCATCTGCGCTATCAGGCCCTAAAACGATTAATAATATTAATTTTGGTCATTTCAATGATTTTTTTTCCATTTGATACATCATACTTGTTTTTTTATTAATAATCATAATATACTCTTTATTGTACACCAGTGAAAACAACGCAAGAACATCAAAAACATGGAATAGTAGGTACAAGAGGCGGCCTTATCGCTAAATGCAATTTCTTGAATGAATGATTCTTGATTGATTTCTTGATGATGAATTATCTGACGATCTTAGGGATTTTTCATGGCTGTCCCCGAGGAATTAATACCTAAATATAATAATTATAATTCACAGTACATCTTATACAATGAGTTGACTCCGAGATAAGTCGCTTAAAGCAATTGTGTTACGGATACCAGACAGTAGAGGAATCACAAATATAATACTTAAATACATAAACATAAAATTTTATCATATAAATATTTATCTTAAGTAAGGATTAAAAGAAAGATCTTTGGCGCTACCCATCTGCGCCACAGGGCCCATAAAATATTTTTATATTGAATTCAGATTTATGCCTTTAAAGTTTTAAATTTTTTAGATATGACTTTAGGTAATTGTTGAAATATTTTTTCTTTTTGTGGTTTCTTTTACTAGTAAAATTTTACCAGTTAGTGGCCCGGTGTTGGAAATTTGACCATAAATTTTGTAAAGGCTCTATCATCAGTTCCTAGACATACACTGGACATTTCATATTTACTTAATTTTAGTATGTCAATTTGTCATTTAAATAGTAGTGTATGTATTAGTCTTTTTTTGTCTATCAAAAGGTAGAGGTGGTATGGTACTTGGTACGTAGGACCTATGGCCTATAGAGTCGTAAGGCTCTGAAATAGTGAATACGTACCAGCAAGCGCAATATAGGGCGTCCACACACAAGATGGACGGACGGGCTGACTAAAACCGCAGGATCGCGCTGGACACAGACCACATACAGCCAGTTCTATCGGAAATTACTTCAAGAGGCCTATTTCCAGCAGTGGACGTATTATAGCTGATATTATATCAGATGATAAGAAAAGTTTGGTACAGGGAGAGATATTATTCTACTTTGCCGTGAGGTACCGCCAGAGTAGAATAGTTCTTCTTCCTGTGCCAGGTGTCGTAAAAGGCGAATCAGGTACTAGAACCGACAGTTGGCGGTATTACCATGCAAAAAAGTCAGCTCAAGTGTACATGGCGGGGATGGGCAGCAGCTTCCCTGTCGCGAAAGCTGCGCTCTGCGATTGCCAACACGCTTGCCCAGCGTGGCAATTATGGACAACATACCCCCTTTCTTGGGGAGGCTAATGTCCAACAGTGCAACAATAAATTTATACACTTTTTTTCCATATTAACTTTAACTGAGTAAAATTTCACGTTAATCCGTTTGCACGATTTCTTTATAAAAGGGCTACAAATTTTTGGCTACACATAATAATATATAGATAATCTCTCTAAATAAGGGTCCTTTACCCAATCGACATTGAATAGGTACAGTTTGCTTCGATACTCACCAAAATTTACAATACACTCAGACGTCAAATGTCAACCCAATTAATCTACTCACGATTTGTATCCTCGATCCATTAGTAAATAAATTGAAGCATTTAATTCACCATCAAAGAAAACATAATATGTAACACTGATTAAGCTAAAGAATCTTCGCCAAAGGTAACAATACTAAAAGAAATCAAGGGAGCGACAAAAATAACAAAGAAAATCGAGAGGAATTTGAGGGCACCGGAATAACGTCACAGAGTATAAAAGACGCCGTCAATAAAACGTCGGTAACAATAAACAGGACAAAATAATCAAGGGAAATAGCGAAGAGTCGGGTAGGCTGTGATTGCTGATTAGTTTTCGGATGTCTTTACTCGAGTTGTGCGTAGAACTGAGCGGTGAGGAAATATTGGCCGATAAATAAATGCGTCTGGCAACATAGCAATTGATAAGGTGAAGTTATTTTTTCCTTAAGAAAACTGTTTAGGTTCACTTGGGAAACGGCTCGAAAAATGTAAGTCGTTTGCAAAAGAATATGAAATTTCTGACCTACGAATTTCCTGCAATAGCAATAAACCTTAATTATAATATGATTTTATATATAAATCTATGTATATATAGCCAATTTAATGCCACATATCTATCAGTAAACTATGTAACGATATAGAAAAAAAAACAATGCCTTTGATCTACAAACAAATAGCAGTATTTTTTGTATAGTTAACTAAATATTAAAAAAATTGATTTTAAACTATAAACTAAAAGTATTAGCTAAGGAAACTTCTTCTGGACCAATATTCTATATAATTATAAACATTCTCCTACAAGGAGGACAGACAGGACAGAGATCCCTTGGAGAGATCTATGTCCAGCAGTGGACGTCGTATGGCTGACATAATGATAATTTAAGACATTCTAGTTTAATTATTAATGCATAATAAGCATTTGAATATGTATAGCCTAGGTAAAACAGAAAAGCAGAAAACAACAGTTAGCTTTAAACACAGTACTGAAACATTGATAATTGTTTCATACTCTAACATCTGGCCGTGAGGTACCGGCAAAGTAGAATAGTACCTCCCTCTGTACCAGGTGTCGTAAGAGGTGACTAAGGTACTAGAACCGACAAATGGCGGTATATGCAAAAAAGTCAGCTCAAATGTACAGGGCGGGGTGGGCAGCAGCTTCCCCATTGCGAAAGCTGTACTCTGCGATTGCCACCACGCTTGCCTAGCGTGGCTATTATGGGCAAAATTCCCTCTCTATTTGGGACACTTCCATGACTGATATAATGATGATGATATTATCTTTCAAGTTTGTTTAAATTATACACACGCAAAACATTATTGAACTCGATTTTGTTGAGTAGAAGAATATGCTGGCGACACTGGAAGAGATAAGGCATTTTTGTGTGACAGGAATTCAGGATAGTGGCTTTTTGAAGAAGATAGAATACGTATGGAAATAATTGATATCGCTTTGGGTTTTGATCTGGTTAATGACCTTGATATTTTCTTATTTTGTCTGAAACAGTCATCTGGATGTTATGTCAATTTGGCTTGTTATAATAATTACTATCTTATATTATTACGTATTATTATTATCATATTAAGGAGGAGACTTATTCACTACCTAAGAGATGTTCAATAAGACTCATTTGTTTGAGTTTTAGTTGGACCGTCTGTCCTACATAACGGTAGACGCCGGACGGTTCATAGAAATTAATAACAAGTGAGTGTAACACTACAAGTTCTCTCGTAAAAAGTGTATATACGTACTACTTATCCCATTTAATAACAACCAATAAAGAAACAAAAAAAATACTATCTAATAATATAGATGCTGGTAACACTCCAAGACCATTGGATAATCGTTCAAGTAAAATTCTCATTAAAACAATCTTCAATATTAAAAAGCTTTATTTTATTCTCGTAAATGAGCAAAATGTTCAACAATTTAAAATAGCAGATTCAATCCAACAACGTTGAAATGCCCATCATGAAGTGGATTGGCCAGAATCGTTGCCGCGATTTAATTTGGTCTAGTGAATTTCAACCGAACAATATTCTGAATGTAATTTTATTTTTGACTTAATGTGGCTTCATTGCGTCTCATTTCGAATGTTCAAGCGTAATTGCCTTTCGTCAATTGCTGATAACAGATATTCATGGCTAAATAAATGGTCCAGTTAGTTCTTTACAGTTCTAGCTGTTCGTTTCTGGAGTGGATTTTACATGAGGTAGGATACAAAGGTCGTCTACCTTTGGTGCCACACTTTCACCTATCATTACCGCTAAACAGCAGAGTTTAAATTGCTGTGTTCCTGTTTGAAGGGGGAGAGAGGCAGCCAAATTACTGGGTATTCATAAGGTTGGCAACGCGCCAGTGATATTCTAGTGGTATTAGTGTCTATGAGCTGTGGTGACGTTTACTATCACACGTATGTTTGTTTGTCTATCTGGTATAATAGAAAGAAAAATAAATGCAATTCCCAAAAAAAAAATCTAATATGTGCTGATTGTGCAGTCCCTGTACTCATTAAAAATGTTGGTGAAGAAGTATTACTTGAACTATTGTTATTAAGTATTATTTTTTTATCATATTTATCTAGAATATATATATGCTTGTATATATGTGTAAATAATGCTGTTTTTTCTCTATTATATTTTAGTATAACTTATATTACACATACGTACATCACGCCTGTTTCCCATCGGAATAGGCAAAACCTATGGATCTCCACTTGCTATAATCATACCTCTCTCGCTTCCCTTGTTCGCATAAGTCATTTCATACACACTTGTTTGGTCTTATTACTTCTGACCTGGCTCTTTTTAGTACTTCTTCTACCTTCTTACTAATATACTTTATATATGTCTAGGTCATTCTACTTTCATCCATCCTGTCTACATGTCCAAACCATGTCAACATTTATTTCTCCACCGTTATAACAACATCATCGTTTATCAACATCATTGCATCTTACTAATATGATAAATGCGGAAGTAACTCTCCCGCTTAAATCTCTCAACAGATTTTGATGAAATTTGGCACAGATAATTTTTAGATCCTGAAAAAGGGCATAGGTTATTTTTTTATTCGAAATAAGGGTCGAAAAGGAGGATGAAAAGTTGTATAGAAGTATCGCTACTTTTAGAGCTAGAAACTTGAAATTTATTTTTCAGGGCATTTATTTGATGTAAATAAACATGACATTCATTCGTTCACCAATCAAGTGAAATAGTGAAATCCATTGACGCCAAATTCATTCCTGTTCTGGTTTAATTCCCGTAATACGAAGATATTAGGAGATACTACTCCTTAGTTGGAAAGCTCCCCTTGAAGCGCAGTAATTCGCCGTTTAAGATACAAAGGGCGCGAGTTCGATTTCCGCACGTTCTAGGGGGAGGTATTATTTTAATGTGCCCTTTCATGACTAATTAATAACCACATGGGTGTATATATTATATAAATATATCCGATTACACGATCCCCGTGGTGTTATAAATGGCATTTCCACTCAATTAGAGAACAATAAGGAAAATTTTGGGTTAATACAATACATCATTAGTTATTGTACATACAATTTGTATTTATTTAATAGCACTATAACTAGCAGCGCCCCGCGGTTTCACCCGCATTAATCGTTAGAATATTCATACAAACTTTAATTTACACATTTATTTCAAAAATTTTAATGAAGACCTTTATGCTTAATTCCAATCGAATAATTTCAAATGCAGCAAAGTTTCATACTAATTTCTACTACATTTTACTCTTTTAGGATGTTATTTCTCCCCTACATTTTAAAAGGAACCTCAGTGCAAAGTTTTATAGTTCAAAGCCCTTTCAGTTTAGGCTATGCGTTAATATCTCAGTTATTCAGTCAGCTTTTCCTTATATATAAATATATATATAAGGAAAAGCAATCTATAAATATATATTTATACATATATATATAGATTTATTTGTACAACTATCAGCAAGCCGCTCTTGGTATCTAAAAATAAGCCATTATACGCGAAAAGGATCTAACAAACCTAAACGTTCCCTAGGAAACACTGTGTAAATGACGAAAGCTCAAGAGAAAACCACATTGAATCTGTAATAGTTTGAGAGCTTAACAGTCTGTCTGTTCGGTCAGAACAGAGCTAAATTAAGGCACACTCTAGCCGTGAGGTACCGGCAAAGTAGAAAAGTACCTCCCTCTAAACCAGGTGTCGTAAAAGGCAACTAAGGGTCCGAAACTGACACATAGAGGTATATCCATCCGATATAGCACTACTAAAAATGCTACAGCGCGAGGATGGGCAGCAGCATCCTAGTTGCAAAGTTTTGCTCTGCTATTGTTGCCATCACGCCTACCCAGTGCAGCAGTATAGGAATAATTCTCCCCTATACTGGGGAGGCCTATATCTTAGTGGATTTTCTATAGGTGATATGATTACAATGTAGTACACTTAGAAACTAGTAAATTCAGAATTGGCCAATAAGTAAATACAAATAAGCAAAATGTGCTATATAAAGCATAAAATGCATGGCTAATGTTTTTTTTTATAAATTTAATCATCGTTTAGAAGGTTTACATTTACTTGTACAATAATAAATTGTTTATAGCCTTATTTTAATAACTGTACGTTAAAAGAAAGAAATCCATTAGGCTTTTCGTTTTGAAAGTTTTATAAACAGTTTGGCTAAACTATTCAATAGTGTCATAGGTTTATGAAATTCTACACCTAAAATCTGATACGTTCTTTCTATACGCCTTTTTTCGTAATTTTTTTTAAATATAATATTAATTCCCACTATCTCATATATTTACCTGATTTAGAAGTAAGTAATTTAAACACAGATTATTTAAATATATAATATAATTAATACCCTATCACATAACAAACATATTCATCTTACGAATATTTACCCTGAGTGAGGATCGAACCCACCGTCAGGGCTCAAGGTAGGATTAATACAAATTTCGCCACCGAGCCTGTCGTCTAATATCTAAGATCCTGTTTGCTTATAGGGCATGAAATAGTAAAAATATTTTTACCTAAATGTTATAACGGGTAGTTAAATCCCAGCCCATTTGCGTTTAAGGGTAACTCAGCTATCACGCCAACGAGGCCGTAAAACCAATTAAGTAAAATTTCGATGGTACAAATTGCGCGTTTTCAGGGGCTTTCAAACCGCACAATCGTTAATTAAAATTCTAACCAGCTAAAAGTTACATAAAACTTTGAGCAGGCACAAAGTTTCTTGTGAATAATCAATCCATAATTACCTTATCTTGAAAACTATCGCCGGCTGAAATTGGTTTTTGAACTGGATAATCGCAGGTCTTCAATTAATATTGTAAAACGTTTTTAATTGAAATTGAAATCACTAATTTATTTAAATATCGTGATTTTTTTAAGTTAATATATAGAAGAGAAAATCACTAGGCAGAGGTCGTTTATATCGGTACTTTATATCAACTGTTGGATGTCCACTGTTGCACTGAGGCCTACCCAAAGAGGGACAGACAAATTTCGCTCATAATTGCCTTGCTGAGTAAGCATTCGTGATACGCATGCTAATGTCCATCCTCATTCTATTTAAACCGTTTACATACCGCTATCTGTCGTTTTAAATCTTACACGCCTCTTTCAACACCTGGTACAGAGGGATATTCTACTCTACCAAACATAGCTGTTCATTTTTAAAGATTGAGAGATGCTGTAGAATCTCTGTATATGTAACATGTCAGGCCGAATAATTGTATATGTGATGTCGCCAACTTATCAGACCTGTTTTAACGTTTTCCGCTGTTTTTTGTTAAGACAGAAAAAAATATATCTTGCCACATGCCACACAGCAGGAAGCATGTGGGGCTCCACCACACTAAAATAACCATACACAGCAACTTATTGAGTAAACTGTCGGAAAGACTACGTCCTAATCAACAGAACCGGCCGCAAGTACGTTTTCAACTCATCTGAGCGATTAAAAGAAGTAATTCTGTGTTTTTTGTATACACATAAGATACATAATCAGAATGTGTTTTAGTATATTAATCGTCTAGTTACAAAATGATCGAATATCTTCATCATTCATTGAAGGTGTGTCTTCTTCATAATCAATCTTTTTGTTAAGGAAACCGAGTCCGCACATTAATTTGGCATTGTTTCAAACCGTTCTTTCAATATCACTTTGATTGCTCTGGGTAAGGCGTTCATCGGTTTGGTAATAACTACCTTTATAAAAGTACCAACTGATGTGTACATTTCTTGTGTGATGTTTGGCAATTACCTCTCATATGCATTGCATTATATACCATTAAGTATTTTTATGTTTCTGGATATGTCGGAGTATAAAATCAAGGAGAGGACAACAATAAAGAAAAATGTGACAGATTAATATTTCTCTTGTGCACATGAAATAAAAACAATCGACACATTTTTTTCTCTACGTTCACCTTTAATACAAAACCACTTATCATTCGGCGCTCCTCGGCCTCTTTTCAAAAAGTAAAAGGTACAATTAACTTGAAAGCTTGCTTATATAAACCAGTATTTATCTTCCATCAAATATAACATCTCTCTCTACCTACACAACACTTTCACGCTCATAAACCTCTACCTGTACCTTCTATTTCGAAAGAAGGGTTATTTATCACTTGCATTTATATAATTTATCAGCTATTTTAATCAACATTGAGGAAGCAGTGTGATGACCACAAAGTGATATTTGAAATTTAATTAAAATAAAAAAATAAAGGTCAATTTCTTAATTGTATACCTAATTCTCCTAATGCTTTTGAGATCTGCGTTATCATTACAGCCATTGGAAGTTTAATGCTGGACATAGGCCTCTCCAAGAAAGGGGGATTTTAACCAATGATTGCTGCGCTGGGCAAACGTGTTGGAAATGGCAGAGCGCAACTTTCCCAATGAGGATGCTGCTGCCCATCTCCATCCTGTGCATTTGAGCTAAACTGTCTCAAATGGATATACCGCTATATGTCGGTTTTAATACCTTAGTCGTCTTTTACGACACCTGGTATAGAGGGAGGTCCTATTTTACTCTGCCGTTACCTTACAGCGATCTATATGATTGTGACAAAATTGACCAGATGCTTGTGATATCCTTGTGATGACACAAGCGTCAATAAGGTAAAAGTTTGGAATCGTAATAGAATAAATTAATGACTATTATCCATAATTCATCTAATATTTATAGTATAGTACCTCTTTGTGTCCTAAGAGGTGACAGAGATACCAGAATCGGTACATGGCGATGTATACCATTCATCAAAGCGATTACCACTATGCCTGCTCAACGGGGTATTTAAATGTGAAATACCCACAATTGACGTAATACAATTAATATTGAACAGTATTTTTTTAATAGAGCAAAGTCAATCATTAAACTCGTCACTACCTGCACCCATTTATCATGGTAACTAAATTCGTTGCTTAAGACGGCACCCTCGAGGGAAATGATGTTTCAAATCGTTCCCAACTACATACCGTTGACCTTAGACGAAATAGGTCGGAGATTCGCCAAGGAATTATGGCCCTTCTGTGTATACGCAAACGGAGTATTATGCTATTAGGCTCCGAATAGTTGACTGAATGTCTTACACATTGATTTAATTTGACGCAAATGGAATAGAAGTGGAAGTATTTAGCTGTATTCATAGCGGTAGGTTTATATACAAAAGGTCTTACGAATTAAAATAACTAAAACGCAGTATGTGTGTGTTCGTATTTTGCTTTCACAACTAAACCAGTAAACTCAATGTAATAAACTAAGCATACTTTTTATACCTTCATTATTATCCAAAAATGTTGCCGCAAAATGTCCACAAAAAAGAGAGAATCTGCCCATAATTGCCTCACTGAGCAACCGCGGCGGCAATTGCAAAGCGTCGCGACGGGAATGCCGCTGCCAAATTTGATCTGAATAGAAATACCGCCAACTGTCGTTTCCGGTACCTCAGTCGCCTCTTTCGACACCTGGTATAGTAGGAGGTACCATTTTTTCTATTCTGCTGTACCACACGACACAGCAAGGCTATTTATATAGTGTCTATATATATTCATATAAACAACTTGAACCCTTGAAAAGAGCAAACATTATTTTTCCCGGAAAAGTTCCACAGATGTGCTAAAAAGTAATATTCAGGAAATATATATTCCATCCACGTATGCTTACAGAAAAGCGAACTGCATGTGTTCAATGAAAATGCGCTGTTAATGTACTTTAAAATAATCCACACGGAATGAACCACTGGTGAAAAATCAAGTTTGTTATAGTTACTAGCTGCAGCCTGCGACTGTGCTTGCACAGGGGTTGCATAACTTTAAGAATTATATAGCTGTCTATAAAAAAAAATATAAAAAATCGCACTAATCTCTGTACGTATACGAAAATAAACCTAATATATAAGCAATAAACCTCGTTTCGCTATGGTCCGCGACTCGGTTAAAGTCTACGAAGAAAATTTGCAAAATTTCCGAACCCGGGGTATATTAAAAAAGTTTCTCGTATTATACATACCCAATGTATGCACATAGGGTATGCAACGCTGCTCCATTATTAAATACATAAAGTGCCTATTACAGAGGACTGGGGTACCTCATTCATCTTATTCTACCGCCACGTGAAATGTTAGTACCTGTATTGCTGTTAGTGTTTAAGAGGCAGTAAAAGTTCTGGCTATACCGAAGCGAGCAGGGTTAAACCTATCCACAAATTAAGTAAAAATTTATTTATTTACATACTAGTATAATATATACATGCTAAGGGAAAGCGAAGCAAAGTAGAATATTACCTCCCCCTAAGGCACCAGTGGATAGTGGTTAATGCGATGATGACTTTGCGATTGTATTCTCAATAAAAAAGGTTATTCGACAGACAGATAGACAAAGCAATATTTTAAGAATTCTGTTTTTTTTTATAGAAACCTAAAAAGGATTTATTCCTGATAATTCTTTACTTCACTGATCGAAGTCTGGCAACGTAATCAGTCATCCCAAGAGGATAATTCGACAGAAGTTAACAGACGTTCGTAACTCTTCAATTTTCGGAGGTCTCAAATAAACCCAGTTTGTTGAATATCAAACGAGTTGTCACCATATCACTTACCCGGTTCCAACCATTTCGGATAAACTCGTTACATTGCTTGTATCAAACGCATTCAGGACCTAACGGGCGGAACAGACCGGCAATGTATACACGACAGAGCGAAAAAGCAGGGGTCGGCAATTCCGCAGTAACAGACATTTAGTAGCGAGAAGGGCGATTCGGTGAATTTTTCAGAGCGAAGATTTTTATCTGCGAAGGCAGTGACGTAATACGGTTTTTGTCAAGAAAAAATCGGGGCAATTCCCCTAACAAAAGTAGGGTGAAATTTTTTTGTCGGCACTCGGGTTTATTGGGATTGGTTTGGCGGTATTTTGGCTTATATATGCACATACATTTTGTCGTTTAACATCACGGGTTTCAGCTTTTTATTGTATCCGTTTTAATATTAAAACATTTATTTATAATAAACTTTAATATACCCACAGAAATATATATATCTTTATGTAAAAATTCTGTGTATCTCAATGTTTGTCCGGAATAATGTTCTAAGCTACAGAACCGATTTTATTAATTTGCCTCATTTTATAGTCGCAATATTTTTTCATAATAAAATAAACAAAACATGGAGAACATTTTATTATTCTTATCTGTAAGTCTGATTTTGACGAGACTCATTGGCGGATAACCGATATCATCAAGAGTAATCGAAAAGTCTTTTATTCTAGGCAAATACCCTTTAAGAAGAATAGTATCTCCTGTTGGACCAGGCGTCCAAGACTGAGGTACTAGAATTGATATATGAGGCTATTTCAAATCAATATTGCTTTGCGAAGTCATAGTGATTAGATGGCCGATACTGCAGAGCCATTATTCAGGAAATATATATCAATCAGAAATATCACAAGGATATTACAAGCGCGTTGCCAACCTTGTGACCTGAAGATCACATTACCCAGCAATTTCAGTGCCTTTTTCACCCTTCAAACTGGAACACAACAATACCAATCTAGTTGGCGGTAGAAATAAGTGAGAGTGAGGTTATGTAAAACAATGGCCGTCCTAAGGCTACTATATATTACAGCAATCAAATCTTAAACTTGAAAAATACTTCAGATATTAGACCGTTAACTGCATAGATTTTCACAAGGTTCAGAATAAGATTTCAGCAGAAAAAATATTCCCAAATCCACTAGGCCCCAGGCATGATATTACGTAGTACGAGCACATACATTAAGCAAACGCGTGCTTGATAACTTATGCATGACGTCACGTAATACGGATTCTCAGACGTCTGAATACTTTTGCAAATTAGATTGCAGCTCAAAAACGTCTATTAACACCGAGCGGAACATTGCTCTGTTGAGTCAAAGTTAGCGTAATGCTAATAATTTTTCCTTGACTTTTCTTTTAGAATGTACCACGCAACAGCCTGGCGATCTGATCGCGCTGCCATCGGACTTTTTAAATAATGTTGGTTGGACGTAAAATAAATTCAAAACTACTTTAATTAGGTTATACCTTTTATTAATTATCACACTTTTGCAGGAAATAGTTATAATCAAAATAATCAATAAAGGCACTGAGCAGAATATCAACAATCCACTGACAGATTTTATGCGTATTCACTGTTCGGTGGTTTGATGCATAACAAAGTGCGCTAGACCAACCGCTACGTCATAGAATCCGTTTAACATATCTAGGCGGCGCTGGCGTCTCATTAGTTCTGCTTTTCGCCGCTAGTGGCACTGGCGTCACTATAACTCCGACTTGATTCTATAGCTGCTGTGTGGTGCCAGCAGGGTAAAATAAAACCTCCCCCTGTACAGTGTCATCAGATACGAGAGTTACTGGAGCCGACAGATGGCGGTATAGTCACCCGTAACAGGTAGCTAAACGCAAAGGTCGGAAACGGGATACTGTATTCCAGATGCGACACTGCACCACGCTTGCCCAGCTTGGCAATAATAAGCAAAAATCCTCCTTTACTAGGGGACCTATCAGATGATGACGATGACAAATTCCTTACATTTAGGACTCCAGACTGCCTCGTGGTACCCTATAGTATAGTAATAGTTCCCTCTTTTTGCACCAGGTGCCGTTAAAGGTGACTGTGGTACCAGAACCGACGGAGGCGTTATATCCATTTGACACTATAGTTCAAATGCAAAGGTTGAGGATGGGCAGCAGCCTCCCCGACGCGAAAGCTGCGCTCTACAATTGCCAACATGCTTTCTCATCGCGGCAATTATTCAAAAAAACAAAACCATTTTTGAGGAGGCTTATGTAAAGCAGTGGACTTCTAATGGCTGTAATGAATGAAGATTATGATGAATGAATAACTCTATTCTAATGCATAAAAGACTGCGGGATACAAGTCATCTAGTTTTTATAGTCAATAATTTATTGAAGTTTTATTATTAATGTAATTTATTTCCGTAAATAAAGTACCTTAAAAAATGCAAATAAGTACATATAATTAACCTGAACGATAAAACTATGATTACCCATTTGTTTATCTGATTAAAAAAGGATTCGAACATTTTTAAATTGAAATTAGTAATTTTTAAATTAGTTAAACTCTATAGCCAAAAAAGTCCAACCTTTTTAAGGTAAATATTTCGATTAATAGAAAACACGACCCAAGTGGAATTTGCTTTTAAACTACATTAGCAGGTGAAAGATCACAATGGTTTAGAAATATATTTAAGTTATATATTTAAGTGAGTTAATAATAATAATTTAAGCAAAAATATAATGCATTCGACTCAGATATTAAGAAGCTAATTCCGGATAAACAGAGTGAAACGTAATTTTAATAAAAAATATTTTTATTCGAGTGATGTTCTGAGTGATGAAGGGTTTCTTTTAGAAATATTTAGATTATAAGGCTTGTTATAACCCGACGGTCTGATTTATCATCAATATATTTTACAGATCATGTAAATGAAATCTTAAAAGTTTTTGACCATTTTTGAAGGCACCATGGTAATTTAATAGTCTGCACAGTAAAACATGTATTAGGTATCGCAAGTGACGACGAACCGCAAACGATGATGATAAAACATGGCGGCCGTTTTATCCACCCAAAACTACGTAGTTTAAATGCAATGTAGTAGACAAACAAAATTATGAGAAAAATAATCCAAATATCTTAAGGAATTTAAAGAAAATCCCGCAGCCCAGACATCTTGAATATGAAAAGATGTATTGAATTCTGTAGTGTTTGTTAAAAACAAATGAAGATCAAACATATGACTGCAATATTGCATTCAGATGGCAAACAAGCTCGTGTTATCCAATGATACCGCGCGACGCCATCTTTGAGACCTAAAGATTTTAAAAGATACCCTCATTAAGCACTTATGCGTGACTCTCATTCTTTTTTTAAATTCATCTGCATCAATCAAATATATATTCACCCATGTTTTCTTTTTTCCTTTATAAATCCGTTTTATAGCAATGCGAGAATTGGCATGCATATTTTCCAAAACAAATACGATTATAGACCAGTGTATAATCGTATTTGTTTTTTACAACATATTTTGGCATAGATACAGTTATCTACGCCAAAATATGTTGTACGAACATACCGATAACAAGATATATTGAGGTTTAAAACAAGCTAGCTTCAAACTGAAAAATGGATGACTCTTTATCACGTTGCAACACATAGGTTTATTTTGGTAAATTATTCACCGCATGTAACATTGTTTCTACACACAAAAAATTACTATCTAAAAATATTATGAACTAATATCGACTAGATTCACGCGAGCAGCATATTTAATATTTTCACATTTATTTTTCACTGAATTCTATACAAAGGAAGACCTCAAATCAAGGTTGTCTGCGTCGGTACCATACTCTCACCTATTTACGCATTGCTGTGTTTCGGTATTAAGGATGAGTAAATTGAAATTGCTGGATAATGTGACATAACATCTTCAGGTCACATTTGGCAACGCTTTTGTAATATCCTTGTGATATTATGAAAGTTTTTAGGCTGCAGTAACGCTTACTATCACACGGACCGTGTAACTGGTTGTCGATCGATATATAATTTTTTTTTTTAATTATATAAAAAATTATTACCCTCGGCTTCGCCTTCGTGAATTTCCAATAGAAACATAAATCTTTTTGGGATGAAAGGTACTAAATGTTTCCTAGTGAAATTTCAGAAAGATGAACATTTATAATATTAGTTAGTTGAGGTTGGATTGTGGTATTATGATAAGATAAGCGTTTACCCGATAGAGCGTTTTGAAATCGCTCAGTGCCATCTATTGATTTTTATAAGTATTTTAATTCCAAACGTGTGCAAAAATTTGTAGAGTCATTTATTGTGAACCTCGCAGAAATTGAACGTATTTTAAATAAAAAGGCTGTATACCCTCAACTATATGTATGTAAAATGTCTAGAAAGTAATAAAGAAAGCTTGAAGTAATAAAAATATAAGTAATTTTCATTTTTAATATTATCATTATCATAAAAGTAGCTGAAAAGTATCTACAGCCATTGGCCTTCCCAAGAAAAAGGGAATATGTGCATAATTAACGCGCTGGGCAAGCGCGATGGCAATCGCAGAGCGTAGCTTCGCGATGGGAATGCTGCTGCCCATGCCCACCGTGTTGCATTTGGGAATACCGCTATCTGTCGGTTTCGATACCTCAGTCGCCTCTTACGACACCTGGTACTATTCCACTCTGCCACCATTAATGTCGTAAATGGGAATAATTGTGATCTATAAGCTGCCACTTCACTCAGAGTTGAAGCTAGCAGCGCAACGTGATTTCATCCAAGTAATTTCAGTAGCCATGAAGACACGAGGATTAAATAAAGCTTATTACAATCAGTCAAAAAGTTTCGAGTTAAATCGCAATAAACAGATAATAAATTATTTTCTCTTCAATTATCCAATAACAAATCGTCATCATCATCATACCAGCTATTGGAAGTCCACTGCTAGACAAAAGTCTCACCAAGAAAGGTAAATGTTGCTCATAGATGTTGCGCTGGAAAAGCGTGTTGGCAATCGCAGAGCGCAGCTTTCGCGAAGGGGATGCTGCTGCCCACCCCCACCCTGTGCATTTGAGCTGCGATGTTTTGGATAGATATACCGTCAATTGTTGGTTATGGTACCTAAGTCGTCTTTTACGACACCTGGTACAGTGGAAGGTACTATTCTACTCTGCCGGTACTTCACGGCATACCCAAAATATTTAATATGAAACTCCATACACAATAAATCCGTTTTGTTAGGTATCTGTAGGAATCAAATTTATGACCCTAGCGAATAATCCAACGCACTAACGAACTCAAGGATGTCTAATACATTTAAACATATTGGTTAAATAATGTTAATCCAACGTATATTTTATAGATACATTGACCAACTATGTTTAATTTTATGTCACAAAATAACATCTGGATATAAATACAGCCCCTACTAATTATTCGCAAATATTAATTCATATTATTTATTTTCTGGTAACACCATTTTTAGCTGTGTACACTAAAGCACTTAGACTAACAATTATATTTATTTATTCATTAACTTAAGTCGCATTCCATTAAGCACACAGACAAAAAATCTACAAGACAGAATTTATTAAAAGGGATTATTAGCTTTTTCATAATACAATTGTATGTTGTAATATATATATCATTCTATAATAAAACAAGGAACTCAAAGTATTAAATCAATTACAATAAAAAAAACAACTATAATAAACTAGAGTATCTTTATATATAAAAATTATGTGTCACGTCATCGCTTGTCCGGAATGAACTTCTAAACTGCTAAGCCGATTTTAATCAATGTATGCCGTGTGGTACCGGCAGAGTAGAATATTGCCTCTTCCTGGACCAGGTGTCGTACAAGGCGACTGAGGCATCGAACCGACAGATGGCAGTAAATCCATCCGCAACAATGCAGCTCAAAGAACAGGGCGGGAATGAGCAGCAGTGAGATGAGTCCCCATCGCGAAAGCAGCGCTCTGCGATAGAAAACACGCTTGCCTAGCGCGGCAATTATGGTCAAAATTCCCCCTTTTTGGGGAGGCCTGTACCCAGCAGTAGACTTTTAATGGCTGGTATGATGATAATGATGAATCAATGTATGCTCACTATTTACAGTTTCATCCAATTTGCAAGATAGGATAGTTTTCATCACAATTTATAGTCGCAATTTTCTTTTTTCATGACTAATGTCATGAAAAAAGTACGAAATAGTACGACATTTGTGGGGTCACCTAGTGTTATATGAATAAATACAAACAATATATCATTCCTGGAATGGACTACGAAACAGCAAAGAAATACGGGGGACATCAGATTCTCGTTAATATTAGCCGAGATTCTTCTTTTTCAGTTGAGCACTCAAGTTTCATTTGTAAGAATTTTATTATCAACGTAGTTTCTCATTGTGTACTGTTTATTCTTCTTTATATTTTGTTTACGCAAAGATTGTTTTCTTTTTCGAGATGTCTATAGAAACGTTCTTAAATAATGTTAGCTTTTTATTAGGAATAAAACAAACTTTCGCTATAACTTTAATAATACACTCACCTCATGAATAACCCATCCTTTAACCGTATAAACATCCAGGCCTTTTCTAAATTATTACGTTTGAATAGAGAGAAAAGTTTTGTAAGGGTTTAAAGTAATTTAATCTTTCCCTTGTAGATAACAGGTTTTCAGTAAATAACGAGATACTCAAAGGAAATGGTTGCTTTGCGTTTCCGTAGTAGGGGCTCGAAATGACGCGATTGGGCACATTTCCAACTGTCCAACTGCGTGGAAAAACGCCCGTTTCAATAAACACAGAAGTCGTGAACTCTTTCGTCTCTTATATTATATTACCTGCGGTTTCGTTCGTATTTTAATAAAAACTAACTAATATAGCATTACATAATAGCCGTAAGGTACCGGCAGAGTAGAGGTACCAGAACGGAATGATATATACGATCTGAAACAGTGTAGTTTAAATACATAGGGTCGGGATAGGCAGCAGCATCCCCAACACAAAAGCTGCGCTCTGCGATTGCCAATATGTCAGTCAGTCAATCAGCTTCTCCTCTTATATAACATATATAGATAGAAATGAAAAATCTAATGGAGATATTTACTCATGAACGTTTCACCTTTTCTAACTAAAGTTGGATCAATATTAGGTGCAATCAATTTTTACCTCGTGATGATATAAAAACTACTAAGTGTTTCACACATACTCCTATACAAATGAAATATATTTTTACACAATAAAATCTATTAAGAAGGCCTATGTCTATACATAAACCTGGTTCTGAGATTAACAAACACAACAAAAATAAATTATTAAATTTGGTGCAGTTCTAGAGTTATGTTGGTACAAAAATATCGCCAAATAAAGCCAAATAGTTAAGCGCGAAGGTTGTCTTAGCCTAATGCCTAAAATATGTTCGAATAAAGTTTTCATTGACAGCTCTTTCGAAGACAGCGGTACTGATATACGAAATACGTTTTTAATAACAAACAATATATACGATCAACATATATGGACCAGCAATACGTACCGCAGAGTACTGGGTCAATACAATTATACCTCCCACATATCTGCTACAGGGAAAGTACAATTCTAAAAGTACGTAAAGATACCAGAGATACCAGAACCATCAAAAGGTGGTATAGCCAACCAAAACAGCATACCTTAAATGCAGCAAATGATCGGGCAGCAGCATTCCCGTCGTGAAACTATGCTCTACATTTATCACCCAGCCTATCTAACGCGTCAAAATTCTCCCATTCTTATCCCTAAGAACGGAATTTTAGGTCTATATCCAGCAGTCTAGCTTTCTAGGAAGATGCTGACACTAATGTTTACCAGAATAAAGCAATATGAGAAATTCTGTTAAACGGTAGAAGTAAGTAAAAGTGATATACCTAAAGCGACTATTATATACCTATGACTACCTAAAGTAAAATTGTGTTGTGTTTTACTTTTAATTTTTCTTATAAACCAGGTAGTTTATTCCCACTCAAAAGGGGCTTATAAAATCAAGGCCAAAGGGGTCCAATTACATAGAATGTTGTCATAATAACCATTTAGGCTTCAAAAGCAAGATATATCAAAAGAGAACAACTAAAAAAGAAAATTCATGTTGTCAAGTTTGCAAGAAATAACAAGCATGAACAAGACGTCCAAGATATTAAATTTCACTTCGTAGAATTAAATTTCGTCTCCTTTAGACGTGGGATCTCAGTTTTTTCTAGATTGCGAAATGTTAGAGCAGATACTTGTTTATCCATGTTAAAAATGTTTGGATGGTACATGAAAAATGATTTTGTAGACTACACTATGTGTAGTATATAATGTTTTGAAAGTAAGATATTTAAACTTACAAAAACTTAATTGTAAACAGCGTCTATTTATTATCGGTTATTGCAAGTTATGTAGTAATGGGGAAGATGGCGCAGACGGTAGCGATCCTATTTTATGCGCCAGGGGTCGTGGGTTCGATCCCCAACCAGGGCAAAAAAGTCATAATAATTTTTAAGCTACTTATCTCAAAATCTGGTCAACTGATGACAAAAACCAAAAAAATTATAATTTATTATTATCATTTGTTTAGTTCACAAACGTCAGAAAACCGACAATGTTATATATTTTTACATGTGGTTTGCGTAATGTGATAACACAAGTAATAATGCTTGCAATTAAGCATCAAAATAACAATTGATTAAACTAAAAAAAACACGGTACAGATAGGACCATAAAAACGGATTTTAAAAATGTAAAAGAAGTAAGAGTAATTAATTCAAGCTTAAAAAGGGACATATATTTATAATGTCTAACGTACACCACTAGAGGGTGTTGATGTCTATCTCTCAATCTGTACTAAGACTTGATACCAATAAGATGTGCGCCTACCCTAGATTGCGTGTAGCAGAGAGCCATTGAAACCCAACTGTACCGTATTCTGGATGTATTAATGTAAGGGTAAGTGGTAGTTGCATGATGAAATTAAAGGTATAAACTATATTTTACATAAAATGGGGAGAAGAGACATTTGACAAGCTATAAGCGAATATCATGTAAATATAACTTGCTGACGTTGACGTTGTCCTGTCTAGACTTTATATATTGGCTGTGTGGTAGAGTAGTACTTCCCCTGTACCAGGAATCGTAAGAGGCGACTGAGGTACCAGAACTGGTAGATGGTGGTATATCTATCCAAAGCGGTGTAGCTTAAATGCACAGGGACGAGATCGCATCCCCATCGCAAAAGCTGCGCTCTATGTTAAAAAATCTTTATTCTCATACGAAATTACATTTAATTTACAATGAGATATTATCATAGTTATAATAAAAATATCCAATTAGCCGGTACACGACTTTAAATAAAATTTTAAATTACTTTTAAATAAATGTATGGTGTTAGGTAGCATGTTGAATAGCTGTGCTTCCCCGAACAGCACAGTCTTCTTTTATAGTGAGTTCTAGGTGATGATAGTTGCGTTTTATTCTTATTTCAGAGATTGCCAACACTCTTGCCCGGCGCGCAGTTATGGTAAACCTTTCCTTTAGGAGGCCTATGCCCAACAGTGGACTTCCAATAGCTGGTATGATGATGAACTATATATTATAGTTAATATAAATTAAACTAAAAAATAATAATATTATTATTATTTTTTAGTTTAATTTAAACTAAATTATTACTTTATAAGTTCATCCCGGATAAAAACCGTGATACTTATTTTCATGTATAAACATATATCTTTGTTTACCGACTACAGTATATATTTTTTCTTCTATTATGATTTGAGCTAAAGTTTTAGTTTAGACAGGATATACTCTGACCAAACCAAAGACATTGTTAACGTTATTTTATGTGGGGAATAGTTAAATATTAAGGAAGCAAGGATGCTCTCTCTATGCTAACAGTGTTCAATATTTGGGGAGTAATTGGTGTAAATGTATATGTTTACATGAAACTTCAAACTCAGGCTTGTATACCCAAAAATGGGGAATATAGGATGCCATAGAAATTTTCTTTGATGACTCACACAACCAGGAAATTGATATTTTACCTCTTTTCAATAGATGTGCATGATTCTGAGGCTGAGGTATATAAATGGACCACCATATTATCATCGTCATCATTTAAAATAGCCGTAACCTTACAAGTCCTAAAAACCCATAAAAATTATATTTATAACAATAATAAATTCCTACAACATCTCATACCTGATTTCAGGATAATGTGATTAAAAAACTTGTATTCCGGACATAAAACAACAGAAGAGTCACAAATATAATAACTTAACGCAAATTCAATACTCAAACACGATACAAATACTCATCATTATTTGTCGTGGATTTTTGAATCGACGATTCTTGGCACACAACATTGATGTCCTTACCGTCTGTGCCATTGGACCCGTCCGAATATGATATTAAATTAATTCGACAAATGTAGTTAAGACGTGTAAATAAGCAGAGCGTAGAATATTAAAACAAAGTAGTAACTTGATGAAGTTTGACTTATCACCTAACTTTTGGCCTAACATGATTCATCTTAGAGAATTTGCGAAGGATTGATTTAACTGATATATAACAGTTAGGCATCTAACAAAAGATAATAGGATGTTTACTAGGAGTACACTCTAAACTTGGATATGTTCATTTCATGCGGTTAAAACCGTTGGAAAAGCATGTTATACACTCCAAAAAAAATTAGCAAACCAAATTAGGTAAATAAATCACAAACACTCTTATCACCGCCAAAGCATTAACGAACAGCTAATTGGCTGTTTAAAAATCATTGGCTATAGGCCTACTACAAAATTAGGTTATCAATCAAAAGTAATCAGACCACGACGACAGGCCAACCACGCGATCAGCACATTAACCAACCTTAACCATAATTTCGGTACGACCCGTAACGAAGATGGCTAATAGATTTGTAACTGCTTACTCAACTGGTGCAGTTTTAGTGGCCATAAATTCACAACAACGAGAGACTAAGTGCCGAATAAATTTCATTATGAGATGACAAAGACTGTTATGTGATGAAGCAGGCAACTTACTGAGCAATGGTGATTTGGTTAGAGCAAAATGAAGTTCGAGTCTGAGTGCTGATGTTCCGACATCTTTAAAATTACATACAAACAAATGTACAATCCGCGTGATAGTAAGCGTCACTGCAATCTATAGATGCTCTCAATATCACAAAAATTTCTCTTGTGACTTGAAAACTGTCACCTTTCAAACCGGAACACAACGATGCGAAGGCTTCTGTTTGGCGGTAGAAATAGGGAAGAGTGAGGTACCAATGCAAATGATTTTATATGGAGTCTACCCCTTGTATATTTTTGCTATATTAAGCCTGACAATTAAACCTTAAAATAAATATCTTTATGAATTGGCAAAATCTATACTATCATAAAAAATGATTTTTTTTTTTAATTGAGAAAATGTTTTAGATAAAGTGAATTTATTTGTTTCTGTGTAAAGAAAGTTGACACGTTTTTATGTCAAAAAATAATTATGCTAACAACGAAAGAACACAAGTGTTTAGATTTTTTATTTGCATACTTATTAAATATACTAACAATGAATTTGTCGCTAAAACAAAATATATCAAACTAGCTGTGCCCGCGATTTGGTCCGCGTGGAACAGTTTTTTTGGGTACCATACCCCTTTACCTTAACTAATATAAACTTTCAATACCATATTTGCGTATATCAAATCAATAGCCTAAAAAGTAAGTTTCAAGTTTCTAGCTCTAAAAATAGCGATACTTCCATACAAATTTTATACCCCTTGCAACCCTTATTTTGAATTAAACAATAGCCTATGTTATTTCGCAAGATCTAAAATTGTCTGTGCCAAATTTCATCAAAACCAGTTGAGAGTTTTAAGCGGGACAGACAGACAGTTACTATCGTAGTTATAATATTTGTAGGGATTATAAAATTAGATTTAAGCCACGTAAGTTTGGAATGTGCAGATGAACTCTGTTTAAACTAGACAAAGGCTCTTAAACGAAGAATACAGGTTTTAAAATATGTCTTATGATTGTGCAGAGAAGAGAGAAAGCTTTTCTCCACGATGCCAGCAATTGTAACCAGCACAAGGACTTGCCTCTAGAGTATTCTACACAATTATTTGCTTATCTTACCTAATGCAATACGTATACCGCTGGGTACCACAGTGAGTGCTGAAATCCTTGATTCAATACCTACGTAAATAGACATATACGCAGAAATCTAGTAGATATGCCTCCTTCAGCCTATCTGAGAGTAGGCGGTAAATAACCTGTTTTTATTCGTGTTTTCTTAGCTACCTACACCTTTCTTACATCAAATTATTTAAAAAAAATTGACATTTGAAACTTCACTGTTTATTTTAATAGAAATTATTTAGTTTTGAGAATTGCTTACCCTGATCAAATCTCAATTACCCTGAATCTCAAATTTTCATTGTCTTTGTCAGCTCGCCAGCAAGATCCATCAGGAGTTATTTCAAATATCGTACATTATTCTGTCACAATATTTTCTACTTCATATTTTTTTATAGCAATAAATTTGCTACTTAATGCTTGATTTCAATTGATGCGATCATGATAATTATACGAAAGAGCTAAGTAAGCAATGAATAAGCGTAATGGTCGAATGGTATCAGCTGAGTAATATAGTATATAAATAGTACCTACCCACGGAACCGACAGATGGCGGTATATTTGACTAAAATAGTGTAGCTAAAATAAAACATGGACGGAATAGCAGCAATGCCATCGTGAAGCTACACCATTGATTACTATGCCCTCCAATATATATATATATATATATATATATATATATATATATATAGCATATATATAAGCATACGTTTCATATGCTTCAGTGATCGTTGTCAAATACTTTAACGTTCACATTTCTAGGAAAAAAGCTTACATAATACCATCTCTTTTATCGCGACACAATACTTCTACGTCTGAATAAAAGTCAGCAATACAAACAGCGAAACTCATAAAGCGTGAACCTCTTTGTATAACAAAACACACAAGAAACATGATAGCACATTCAACATGAAAGTTACCGCACAACATATGACACGGCAAAAATTAATCGCATTACAAAACGCCTTTCTACACCGCAAGACAACAGACCATCACAAAGTACCCGTATACTCATTGTTTAGCTTAAATTATCTGCTAGCTAAGACTCCTATTGTGCCAACGCTGTTTCAAAACAAGGCGTTTACTATAGCAAACATTCATAATAACTCGGTTTCCCTTGATCTTCTCGTTTAGAATTTGGTTAGCTTTGTCGTGGGTTAATTGTGGCGTTGTTAAGATATATGTAGCTGTCAGCGTTTTTAGAAGCACTTGATGCCTATCTTTTTATAATGTAATCATTAAACCGAGTAGAATAGTACCTCACCCTGTACCAGGTGTCGTAATAGGCGACACAGGTACTAGAACCAGCTCAAAAGTTCAGGATGGGGATGGGCAGCAGCTTACCCTTCGCGAAAGCTGTGCACTGGGCAACATACTCCCATTCTTGGGGAGGCCTATATCTAAAATTGATGATGATGATGAATTAAACTGGCTTCACTCAAATGGATTATGGATTCTTTATCAAGACACGAAAGAAGAAGTTGGTGACATTTCTTTGAAGGCTTATGTATTATAAATATAGTTCTAGTAGCGCCACGCATTTACCTCCGCGTTAAGTTGTAGAACTTTCACACAAACTTTATACCCTTTTAACTTAGAGAAAGTTAAAGGGTACACATGTTTCATGACTTCCAATGAAGAACCTTCCTACTTCATTTCATTCGAATAACTTCAAGAACAATTAAGTTTTATGCTAACTTTGCTCCTCCGTTTTACTCCTTTAGGGCGTGAATTTTCAGAGATCCATTTTTTCATGTTCCCCTACATTATAAGACCCCTGTGCAAAATGTCAAGTTTCTAGCCATTGTAGTTTAGGCTCTACGTTGATATTTCAGTCAGTCAGTCATATTCATTTATCATCATCATACCAGCCATTGGAAGTACACTGCTGGTTTTTTGACCATAATGCGTTTTATACTCAATTATTATTCGTTGTATAAAAAACGTATGGGAGACGTTTTAATCGTTAAAAAGTTAGAAGTTTTAAATATTGCAATTTTATTCTACTTCCTCTCCCTTATACCAAGAACAAATTTCAGAACAGGATTTGAAACTTCAATCATGTTTATTGTAAAGGCTTTTCTGGCATGTTGAAACTATCGCTGAAGCCATAATACTGGTTATATGTGAATCATCACAGCAGCCGTAAAACATCCACTGCTGGACTAAGGCAATTTTTCCATAATTGTTGGGCTCGACAAGCGTGATGGCAAACGCTGAGTGGTTACAAAGACTTGATAGTCAACATAAGCAGTTCGTTCAAATCCCCAATGCCATGCAAAATAACACTGCAAAATTATTTTACTAGCCAAATAAATGAAAAAATAGATTGAAAATTATAATTCCATTCTTCATGCCCCATTTTTCAAACTAGATGCGTGTTTGTTTAAGTTTTCACGGTTTCCAGTTTCAAATACTTTCTCAGAATTGTTTAACTACCTTTTTGTACGCAGCGCAGACATTTGCCCATCCGCGTAACGTAGAAAACGTTACGCGGCTAACTTTAGCCTGGGAGTACATAAAATACTTCATACTGCATAAACTTCAAGAAAAAAAGAAAAGTATGACGACGACATGTACGGATATAACTAACATATAATTAACTACACACACACGCTGAGTCTGTAACATAAACACTTTACTTCACACAAATGCAATACAAATAAACATAATTGCATAAACAGTGGGGTACCGGTGGATTAGAATATTTCCTCTCTATGTAAGAGGCCATT
Source organism: Heortia vitessoides (assembly GCA_020976665.1). Lineage (NCBI taxonomy): Eukaryota > Metazoa > Arthropoda > Insecta > Lepidoptera > Crambidae > Heortia > Heortia vitessoides. The sequence goes on along the minus strand of JACJUM010005602.1, from coordinate 14,332,499 downwards.
GAGGTACCGGATCCGACAGATGGCAGTATATTCATCCGAAACAGCGTAGTTTAAATACTACAGGGTGGGGATAGAGAGCAGCATCCTCGTCGCGAAAGCTGCGCTTTGCGATTACCAATACGTTTGCCCAGCACGGTAATTAAGGGTAAAATTCCCCTTTTCTCGGGCAGACCTATGTGTAGTCGTGGATTTTCAATGGCTGGAATGATAATGATGATAATTAAAAATTTACATGTATCAGGAAACGTTTTTTATATACAATTTTTTATTGACGATTTAAATACTAGTCTACTTAAATAAAGTATATTTGACTCTAACTTTGACTATAAAAACATTTCAGAAGCATGTCAAAGCAAGACAATATTCCCTTCAATTAGAGGTACCCTAAGAAGACATCATGCAAAGGTAGTTTGCATCGGTACCTGACTCTTACCTATTTCTATTTGCCGGTACCTCACGGCATGAGAGATTAGGTAGTATTCTATCAAAAATATCACACTAAAACACTTTAACATCACGTGCTACAAATAAGTTGATCAATCGCACTTTAACGAAGCCCTAAGAATATTTATTGACGGGCCCGATGGCGCAAATGGTAGTGATCCTGTCTTGTGCACCAGGGGTCGTGGGTTCGATTCCCACCCAGAGCAAATATTTATATGATCATATTTGTGTTTGCTCTGTGTATGGGTGTAAAATATATGTATTTAAGTAGTATATTTGTGATTCCTCTGTTGTCTGGCATTCGTAACACTAGTGCTTTAAGCGACTTACCACGGAGTCAGGTCAATGTATGAGATGTTGTGGGAATTATTATTATTATTATTATTTGGTTATTTAGATACTTGATATAACGTTCAAGACACAAACAACTTCTAACAACAATATTACACTAAGAGAAAGTCAACCTTGATCGGAATTAAACCTATAAGTTGAAAACAAACACTTTAACAACACGTGCTACGAACAAGTCAATCAAGCGCACATTTAACGAAGCCCTAAGAACATTTGACTATTCAGATACTTGATATAACGTTCAAAACACAAAGAACTTCGGAGAACCAACTCTCGGCATAATAATATATAATCTAATCATAAAGAAATATACGGTTTCAAATTATTATAGTTAGATAAAAAATGTTCAGTTAACGAATTGGAAAGCGTTTCTTATTTTTATTTTAAACTAGCTGTACCCCACAGTTTCCCCAGCGTTAAATTGAAGAACTTACATACTAACTATACATTTTAACCCTTAAGTGATGATTTTTGAAAACATAATTTACTCGTGCTTTATGACTCGGTGTTTTTCAGTGATTTCACATGAAAGAGTGACGTCAAAGTAGGGTTCTGGGTTGAGAGCATATTTATAGCCAGTACTAGTAATTGTGACAATAAATCCTAGATTTCGTACATTGACCTTATTCTGTGATAAGTCGCTTACACTCTTTCGTTCACCTTTATACTGATTATTAATTTTTATAACTTACTTGGCCCACGGAAAGGAGGGAAAGCAATAAAATAGTAATAATTACTCATTTAATAATCAAACTAGATATGTCAATCAAACTTTGTTTTTGTTAACATCGAACTTGGGCGTATAATAAAAAAAATATGATTTCTCTTTATAATGCAAATATTTACTAAACAAACACATCATGCCCAGTAAACCCAATAAAAATCGTATTTAAATTATTATTAATTAAATAAAACATTAACATAATAAATTGGAAAATGTATTTTAGCTACCAAATTAGAGACTTTTGAAAACAGTAATCAAAAAAGATTAAACCGTGAATTAATACGTGATGAGGGTAATATAAAAGTTCACACGTTTTATTTGTCAGGCATACATTATATAAGATATACATATACAAAATATATAATAGTACACCACAGTTACAATTAATGGATTGATTGATGTCCCGCAAGGAGACGTAAATGACTTGAATATTTTTTGCATTTTTTATGATTTCTTTATAGAATTATTGACTAAACCTTTAGTATTTCTCAACGATTCAGTAGTTATGATACCAAACTGTGTACCCACATTTTGTAGATATCAAATTTTAGAACTTATAATTAAAACTATTAAAACAAAAGGAAGACCTAGAAGAAGACATCTTACAAAGGTCTTCTGCATCGGTAACTTACTCACGCCTAGATATCTGCCGAAAGAAGAAAGATACAGTGAAATTAACTGTGTAATTATGACATAGTATTTTCAGTTTATAAGGTTGGCAACACGATATTGTTGTAAATTACGATAGCTAAGTTTACGATATAAAGAAAAAAAAAACGAATATTTTATATACTAGCTTTTGCTTGCGGCTTCGCTCGCGGTAAATTCGAGGTAACATGGTAAACAAATACCCACTCCTATTTTAGAGGCTGGGGAAGCTTTCCAAAAATAATTAAGGCAGCCATTTTTCGATGGTAACAAAAAGTCAGTGTACCGATTATTACGAAAAGGTGTAAGTTGTGTTTTTTTTACGAAGTTACTTTTATAATTTCACTTCTACGTGTCAGGTGTTAGAGCAGATAGTAGTAGTAGATTATTAGACACGAATAGATATATATTTATTTGTGTCTAAAATTGTGTATAGCAAATTTAAGCTTTCTACCTTGAAAATTGCAGAATGATCCAAACAAATTTCCATCCCCCATTTTAGAGAAGTGGCTGGTTTTAAAGAAACAAAATGTAGCCTATGTCACTCTCCATCTCTACGACTATCTACACTCAAAAATAACGTTAATTTATCGTTTTGTTTCGCCGTAGAAGACAGAGAAATATAAAAACAGATACACTTCACAGAGCAAAATACCTAACATCCGAAATACAAAAATACAGTACATTTCTACAACAAATAGAATGTACATGTGCTAATATAGGACAAAAATCTAAGAATGTGCTAATGGAAAAATTTACTTTTAAATTTATAGAGATAAATTGAAAAACAGAAGTTATTATGCAAATGAACCTGACGATATAATTTTAAATTAAAAGCTACAGTTTTCAGTGTTAATTACTCATTTAAAACACAATATGAAATTGTGAAAGTTAATTAAGAGAGGAAGAAATAAACAGAACGCAATAATCAATATCCAATTTTATTATACTAGAAGTATTATATATTGTCTGCGCTGTTACTTCTCTCACCTATTTCTACAACCAAACAACAGTGTTTGCATTGCTGTGTTTAAACAGTGAAAGAGGCAGTGTAAATACTGGGAATAATGACACGACATCTTTAGTTTAAAAGGTTGACAACACGCTAGAGATATCTTTGTGATGATAGGAGCGTCTATAGGCTGCGGTCATACTTACTAAAGCGGTCCGTATGCTTGTTAACTGACTTGGTAATATAAACAATTCTTAGCGTAGGATTTTCTGCATTATGGTAATTAACATAAGTATAAACGATTTTATTATTGTCATATAAAATGTCAGTAAAAAAAGTAAGGTAACTCCTTTTTTTTCTTTAAAGCTTAACTTGATTTTCTTATCACAAGAAAAGCTTCCAGTATATGAAAAATAAATAATTTACTTTATTAATAATCATTTTTTTTTAATATTCATCAATACATCCCGCGTCAACAAAACAGCGATTGAGAAAAATAAATTTCATTTTTATCACGAAATCTGTCAGTCAGCATTATTACGCCTTTTCATTGTGCTATTTTTCTCAGACCGTGAAAAAAGAAAATTTTGCATAGCTATGATACGGTATTGTTTAGTAACGGTATTCAGCTTTTAACAGTTCCCCCAAATAAGGCGAGCTATGTTCGTATTTTGTGAAGTACTATAGAGGGGAGTTGTCTTACACTGACGCCTATAAAACGACGCTATACTCAGATTTATGCTACAATTAGTTATCTTAACAAAAAAAGGAAACGAAAAAGGTAACTCACTCTCTAACCCACTAATACTCACTCTTTGACTGACTTAATCACTCATATGTATTCTTTTAGACCAAGTCTTAGAACAAGAATACAGTCTGCGTGATAGTAAGCGTCACCGTAGCCTATAGACGCTCGTAATATCACAAGGATATCAATAGCTTTATCAATAGCAACTTTGTGACTTAAAGTTAATAAGTTGCATCACCGAATAACTTTACTGAATCTCTCACCCTTCAAACCGGATAAAAGCAATACGAACACTACTAACCGGCGGTAGCAATAGTGAGAGAGTAAGGTACTAGTGCTGACAAATTTTGTATGAGGTATACCTCTACATCATGAAACCTCAGAAACTACAAATGTTAATAGTGCAAGTAGTAGGCTCTAGTTGCGCATGGAAATTCCTGTTAGAGTCTATACTCTATGAGGAGAAAAACTATTTTTTTTTGTCACTAGTTTTTTTTATTATAACTGACCCACCCTCGCCCGACACATATTTATAGAGTTATCTGCCGCTGCGACGGCCATTTTAAAATCTGTGACACGATTAAAGCACTTGTGTTACGGGACACTGTTAAGTGAAAGATAAGAAATATATCACCTAAAGATATAATTAAGACTGAAACAGAACACAAATATAAATCATTTAAATGTTTGTCCTGGTTTTGCATCAAATTTATGTCTTTTGGTGCACATGGAAAAACTTAAGTTTAATAATAACGCAACGAGCGCGTTAAGCGCTGTATGCTGATGAGTACAGATTGAGTACAGCGCTACTATTAGCCTTAAAATATCCACTGCTGGCCTCCCAAAAACAGGGGGGTATTTGCCTATAATTGGCGCGCAGGGCAAGCGTGGTGGCAGTCGCTCTTGAATTTGAGCTATAATACCTCGGATGAATATACGGCTATCTCTCAGTTATAGTACCTCAGTCGCCTCTTACGACACCTGGTAAAGTGGGAGGTACTATTTTACTCTGCCAGCTACAGATGGTCATGCGCTGTACAATAAGCTCTTTAGTTTTAGTACAGAGATATATCGTAGTATTACTAGCATTGTGCTCTTAGACTTGTACGTAATTTCCTCTCTGCTATATATCACAGAGTCACTTGAAAAATATTTCATGGATTACGCAATCGTTCAGTATGAAAATCACTAAGCTGCTGCTTAACATTGTTCGTTTAAAGGGCAAATTTAGCAAAAGCGGTTTTCCTAATAACTATAATCCCATGTTCTAGCATTATATAATCATACTTCGATGAATAATGATTTCTAAAGAATATAATTTTATTATGTAACATATAATTTACCACTTACTGAATATTTCTCTAAATAAATGAATATTACGTTGTATATTTAACAGTCTATGTCAAAGTATTTTGCACCGATTTAGAACTTATTTATTTTCGTTTAATGGTTGACTGGATAATGCCAGCTGGCATAAACTCCGCCATTTGTACATATTGAGTTCTGTTTGTGCAATACAATTAAATAAATTTGGTTCTTATTTATCCTCTGCTAACGTAATTTATTTAAATGAATTAATATGATTGGTTGCAGAAGTTGTAGTTGTCAGCGACATGAATAGATAAAATACCTATGGCTTATTCTTGCATTTTATTCACGCCTTTCGTGCCAAAATGTTTATTACACAATCTTGTGTCATGTACATTTTGTTATTGATTTGGTAAAATTTTTTACTATTGCATGTATGTAAATAGTAAATAAAGTGTTTTTATTAACACATTACGGAGTCATGTAAATGTAGGAGACTTTGGACGAATTTATTTATTACTAGCTTTTCCACCGCATCTTTGTCAGTCAGTGCCCTTATGCCATTCCTGAGGAATTCTTATCACTCCAACAAGAATTTTATATCGTACATTTAAACTGTGCAAAAATTTGTCATAGAGAAAAATAAAACGCCATATCTATTCAATGGTAAAAAAATTGCCTGTGTATATAAATATCTGTGCTAAAGTTTATTAGCACAGCTAGCCTGATTAAAAGAGTAACAAAAATTGCACACCCATTCACTTATACTAACTTATAGGAAATATTAAGGATTGGACTTTGAAATACATGACATAGTTTGGAAGAAGTGTACGCTTTATTTGAAAAAAATATGTTTCGATTTTTTATATAGCTATACGTATATATATATATTTTTTTACATAACTCTCTTTTTTATTACCACGACCATCAATTGATAGTCTCTACCTAAAACCAGCACAATTAAATAGTACCTCCATACCTTAGGTGCCGTAATTGGTGAACTAAAACAAAGACGCATCTGAATTCAATATGGCGCCGATTCAATATCTTTTAAAATAGTGAATATATAATTCCATAATATTTAACAAGTATCATTTTTTATGGTAGTTTAAAGTAATAAGTGTATAAGATATTTGACATTTAGTTATCAATTTCTTGAAAATCGGATGTAATATGGAAGTTAAGTATTTCCAAACAGAATACTATAAAATATATTGAGGATTTGATAATAAGTCTTTTGGAGTCGCATCTAAATTTTTTCTGTGAATACGTTTTGTTTTTGTCGTGGTTTATGGTATTGTTTGGTAATATTTTTGTAATTTTTTATTATAATTTTATAAGTCTTGTAGATAACAATGTTAAATGATAACTGCATTTGTTGGCGCCACAAATATAACTAGCGAATACATATTAATAAATACTTTATGTAGCAAATTTGATTTTGACCACTCGTTACTGGTACACAGCTCAAACTATTTTAACCGAAACACTATGAATTATTGATAATAACTAACTTACTTATGCTCACTGGTTATGGGGAAGTTTAAAATCAATTTATGCTTACCTAATTGGTGTTTATGATTTTATCGGCGTGAATGTTGGTTTTATTGATATTTTCTGTTTAAATCTTATTATGATTACAATGTATTAGATGTTATAGGAATTTATTTAACTTTAATTTATTTTTAAGTTATTGTTTTTGTAATGAAAAATACAATACTTGAGGTAGGCAAAGACCAGGGGTCGTCTTTATTGTGTCTGTCTCAATCTATCTATTTCTGCCGCCAAATAGTAGTATTTGCAATTTGTGTTCCGGTTTGAAAGATGAGAGAGGCAGTGAAATTACTGGGTAATATGACATAATATCTTTAAGTTACACGGTCGGCAACATACTAGTGATATCCATGTGACAATATAAGCGTTTATAAGCTACGATGACGCCAAACAAACTGTATACTTGTTTGTTGACAAAATTTTTCAAAAGAAAAACTAAAAATACCCTAAACTGTTAATAAAATGCGGTCTTGCTATTTCAAATATTAGTTGCAGTTACAATATTTTTTTTCAATAGAACCAAACATTTGACCGTTCATTACCGGAAGAGTACAATAGTATTTCTCCTGAATCTGGTATCGTAAGTAAAGAAACTGAAATATTGGAACCTACAGATGGAAATATCTTCTTCCGAAACAGCTTCTCGTAGGGAATTCGTTCTCTCCCTTCATTTCCTTCTCCTCTTCCTTATTTTATGAGAAGGCCTATGTCCAGCAGTGGTCGTACAACGGCTTCTATGTAATAATGATATTAATATAATAATTTTCTTTTTAAAACGTTAACCATACATACATCATGCCTGTGTCCCATCGGGGTAGGCAGCTCTTGCTTCCTTTACTCGCATAAGTCCTTTCATACACGCTCGTTTATTCTTGGTACTTCGACTTTAATACTTCTTCTACCTGGTTAAGGTATGTTTACCAAGGTCGTTCTATATAAAAACTCTTTCATTCACTACCGTTCTATATATTTGTGCAGTCATTCTACTTTCATCCATTCTTTCTATATGTCCAAACCATATCAACATTCCTTTCTCTATTATTCTCTACATTTTTCACACCAGATTGATCTTTTAAAAACTTAAAATTTAACCAATATGTCGTGTTTGATCTTCGTATGTAAACTAAACTATATAAGCATTATATATTATTTCTCTCATTAATATTGTAATTTAAGATAATTAAGAATATGATTGTTTTTTTATATCTATATATCAGGGCATAACTCTGCCACAATTTTTTAAAGGGATTAAAGGGCTTTTTAAAGGATCTGCAGCGCGTGTATAATGCCTCGATGTTGTAATAATCCATAGTCTGCGGTAATTGATTACTATTATTAGGGCCATAGGGTCATATGCCTGTTTGCTACCTTTTTGGTGTACAAAAGATAAACAAATAAATTTGTAACGTAAAGACTAATTCATTTCAACTGTATAGTTGCAAAGCTTTCATTATTGTAGTAATTGTTGGTTGTAAATTTAAACAAATAGTGAACTTATTGTGATGGGACATCATAAAATAAAGATATCAAATACACACAAAAATGTATCATATAAATATTTGTTTTAGGTGAGGATCAAGCCTTTAAGCTTTGGCGTACAATATAAAATAACAAATAATTATTTCCAACGATAGTACAATTTACAAACATCAGATACAAAATTACTACTAATTACTATTATTAGTGTATACTAATTAAAATTTAATACGGTTTGATTTTAATTCTACTTTAAAAAAATACGGCTCCAAAATGATTTCAAACATTCGTACATGTCACTGGCCGGTTCTAAAAATGCCGTGTTGTTTAATACAGGACGTTCTAAATTCAAATTTTCGTCTGATGCTCGTTTTTACAGAAAACCACTTTTTATCCTACATTTTTGGTACAAAGTTCCAAAAGATAATATCGGTTTTTATATTTTTTATGAATTTATTTTATATTCTTAATTGTCAAAGCTTCATTTATTGCTGTTTGGCTGTCTCAATAGTGTTAGAGAAAGTGGTAAGAGCTACCAAAATTATTGCGCTGCTCGAAGAGGGTTGCAGCCAATGCTTCGGGGCTCAGAGGGTAAGTGTGAGTCACTCGACGGTTCAAAGGACCTGGCAGCGGTATCAAGATACCGGTTCCATCGAGAGAAGGCCTGGTTCTAAAATAAAACCATGTACCCAACCACGGGATATTAATGAGTATTAAGCAATGCATTATATATATATATATATATATATATATATATATATATATAATATAGATCCTAATCAACTGTAATTATCACAATATAACATCTCAAATTAATTACTACAGAATGTAAATTAAACAAAGCATCATTATTAGTTACAATTAAAGCCTTTTCTATTAAAATTGGAATAAAATATGTATACTTCGTTTAAAGAATATAAAGAGACAAAAAATTAACAACTTAATAATATAACTACTTTATGTTTTTTTTTCTTATATTCTAGATAGTCATTTTGATCACCACATTACAGTAGCATAAACAATATTCCAAAATAAACGGATAAATAGCGTCTAGTGTTTAAAATTTTACGATATATTTACAAAGACCAACACATTCATTGCTATTGGTACCTTTAAAAAATCCATAGACAATTATATTTAAAACTAATTTAATCACTGTTAACAACTATACAGACTTTTATAAGAACGAGTTTTCCGAACACAAGGTTAGGAGAATAAAATAAATGCAATTTTTTTTGGGGCGTCTGCCCTAGCCTAAAACAACCTACCCTTATGTCAAAACTACAGATTAAATCTTATTAAGATAAAAAAAATAATTATAAGACAACAGAGAAATTACTGCAGATTTATTAAATAATATATCTTTAGTAAGAAATTATCAAAAAGTAGTTAAATATGTAAACACTTTTGATGTGGCACTTAAACTTGTTACTTTTGGTCAAGACTATGTGCTGTAAATAAATGTAAGAAAATATATTATCTATCAACCTACAGACGTCCACTGCTGGGCATAGGCCTCACTAGATTTATGCCACAGTGTGCGGTATTGTTCCTCCTGGAACTGACTTTGACTGACTCCATGAAATCTGTACCAGATCATCCATCTGGCAGGTCGCACCGCTTTCCGGTACGTGGACGCTTTGAGAAAAAGGTAGCTTTATAACATTTTCCAAAATTGGTGCTCAAAACGTTCTTATTTAAAATCCGTGTAAATACTTCCCTGTGTAAATGATATTGTTGACAATTTTGCTGAGGGAATTTTGAGATCGTGCAGGCATCAACTTTATATTCTTTTATATTAAATATGCGTTCAGTACAAAAAAACTATTTTATGCAATATTGAATAAAAAAATAAGCAGCCTATAACTTTAACGACAAAATTCTTTATAAATTTTCATGATTTAAGGTGAAATAAATATAATTACTATTTTCATTAATAAGGAGAAAAAAATCCTTAAAAGTCTTGTGTAAAATTAAATTATGAAGGAATACCAACGTCAGCCTTTTCTTAATATACATTAAGTATTATTAAAAATAAATGAACGAAACGAATGACAAATGGTTATTTTAAATATTAGATCAGCACATAACGTACGTAACGCACATTCATACATATTTCTTTGATATTATTTACTTTCAGCAAATCTTAAGATACAATAAGATCTTCAAAAGTAATAATAATAGAGATATTATATTATTATAAAATGCACCAAACGTTAAAGAAATTACGTTCCTTTAAAAAAATATTTAATCTGTTAATTCAATCAATATTAAATCAAATAAAAGTCAAATTTTAATATAGTACACTACCGATGTTTAAAAAACAATCGCAACAATCTAACCCTTTCATTATTTTCAAAAGCGTTGACACCGTAATTGTAGGCTGTAAACGTTTTTGTTCCTCGCTAATTACAGACCAATTACCTAACCTCCATTAACGATTCGATTACAGCAATCAAACTTTGGACAACTTCCTTTGCCTTAAAAGAAAAATAAAAAAATATCGCCGCACTTACTCAAAGCGCGGCAAAATTCGAAAACGGAACGTTCACTTACATGCCATAAATCCGTCACAGAACAAAACACAAGCACAGACGCACAGAACACACACAAACACAATTGCACAGTTTCAAAATCGATGTTTTTTAGTTTCAATATGGCGGTCGCGATCCACGAGCATGCCGGCGCGCGTCACAGACTAGACTGCGGTGAAAATCGTCCAGTGGCGCTAGTGTCGTGTCCCGGGCACTCGGCGCAGCTTTCCGATATATTTTTTTTTTCTATATCGCAAAAGAAGATTTTATATATACGTGGATTGAAATATTAGTCGTAGGGACCGCTTTATGCTAAATATTTTTGATAAATTTACTATAATTACGAATATATTGTGGTATTATTTGCATAACATCGAAGATTAATCTCTTACTGATAATAGACGCGTCTTGTCATTTTTTTAAGTTGTTAGAAGTGAGTCATGAAGTAAAATATCAAAGGATGACCATTGCACGACAACCTATTTTCCTTTTTTGATAAAAAATAAAAAGTCTCTGTTCCTTTCATTTTAGTCAATTGGTCAATTCTCAATGTACATCGTTCGAACGTCTATTCTACCGAACGTTTTATGCAAAATTGGCAAAATATTTGTATATTCAACAACACACAATTACATAAGGTAGACCTCATAGAAAGATGGTCAGCATTACTACCCCACACTCATTTATTTCTACCGCCAAATACCTGTGTTCTCATTGCTATGTACCGGTTTGAAGGTAAGAGAGGCATTGAAATTAATGGATAATTAATATGATACAATATCTCTAAGTTCCAATGTTGCCAACGCGCTAGTGATATCCTTAAGATATTACGAGTTTCTATACTTGCTTATGAAGTACCGACAGAGTTGAACAGTAATTATCTTCGTACTGGTCATCGCTTATGACAAAAGCGGTGACCTAGGTACCGGAACTGATAGAAGGCGGTATATCCATCCGAAACAGTGCAGTGTAAATACTAAAGGGTGGAGATGGGCAGCATCATCCCCATTGTAAAGCCATGCTCGATGCGCGATTGCCACCACGCCTGCCCAGCGCGGCAATTATAGGCAAAAAATCATCTCTCTTAAGGTAGTCTATGTCCCGTAGTGGACTTCTACGGCTGATATGATGAATAATATATATTGATTGCCCCCCCCCCCCTTACTTCAAAAATTCAGGTTACGAGTTTCAGTTAGACTTTCTTGCTCTTGTATCACTCCTCTTTGCCCTCCCTTGCGTAGATCAGCTTTAGGTGCTAACTCCCCTATTGTAAGGTTAAGTAAATTGCTGAAAGAATTTAGTGATTTGGTCGACGTTCATGCGGATTCGTTTGCCATACTCAAATCGAACTTCATTCATAGTTGGCTCAGTTAATTAATTTTATGCCAATTAATTTTCGTAATAAAACAATTATTAACTAATACTTAACTTAAGTTTTTAGTATTAGTTAATAATTTCTTTTTCAATTGTGCATGCGGTATTTTTTTTTAATGTTCGTTACATTGTTCTGTGAAATAGTGTTATAGAGTGTACTACCGCATTAATGTTGTAAAATGCTGGTGAACCTAAATAAATAAATAAAATAAATATGATAATGAGTATTTGTTTTTTTCTGTCTGAGTATTAAATAAATTTTATTGTATTATACTGTTGATTACTCTATTGTCTGTTTGTGCATAAAGATACTTATATCGGATTCAGATCAAAATCAGATGTTGTGTGAATTTAATTTATAATAGAAATTAATTATTAAATTACAAAAATTATCGTTTTTCATCTAATTGAACATCCCCACCAATCTGATAAATTCTGATAACTTACTCTTTTTTTAATTCTATAAATTATATATGCACTCAAACGTTTTTCATGAATTCACTCCTCATAATTATTGAAAATTATATTACAATCCGTTCAGTAGTTTTTCAAATAAAATCCGTTCAGGCTGATTGACGCATCGTTGGACACAGTTTTCTATTAAACCAACCTTGGTATCCCGCAGGCATACATGCATACATTTTCCATATCGTAGGCCTATAACAGGCTTCGTACGCCTGTAAATCTCCCGGTTGGCATATTTTCCGACATTTCCAACATTTATCGTCATATTTCCAACATTAATGAATTATGTAAGTAGTTGTCTTTGAGTTTACGGCGTTTAGGCGTGGTGTAGTGACTTGGAGTTATTATTCTATACTAGCAAACCGCCCTTATTTTGCCCAGATATTATTTCGATACTCCCGTTACTTTGCAGGTTTTAATTTTAATAATGATAAAATAAAATAAATAGTTTAAATTTGCAAATGAAGAGTATAAATTCCTGACAGGGATGCTGCTGCCCATCTATAGCTTGATGCGTTTGAGCCACATTGTTTGAGTCATGAGTCCTGATACAAAACTCGTCTGCATTGGTAATTCACACTCACCTATACAGCAGTATCGCATTGCTATGTTTCAGTTTAAAGGCTGTAGGAGGCAGCAGAGTTGCTGGGTCATGCGATATGATTTCTTCCAGGTCTAAAGGTTGACCATTTACTGCCTGTAGACGCTCGTAATATCACAACTAATATCCTTGTGATATTACGAGCGTCTATAGACTGCGGTGATGCTAACTATCACGTGGCCTGCAAGGCTTATTTATCGATCTGGTCTAGTAAAAAAAGTTGTCTTTTACGACACCTGGCGCAAAGGAAGGTACTATTTTATTCTGCTCGGTATTGAAACTAATAAGGAAGTTAATCAAGAACTTTGAGCATCGATGAGCGTCGGTCTAGTTAAGGCCACCGTTATCAACTCCTACGTCCTATCTATCACTTCCAAATCCAATTTCAGCGAACGCTCAGCAATCGTGAAATGAGTTCACCTCTCTGAAGGTGATTGACGTCTTATTAATAATTTTTTTTTTAATAAATGTGAACAGGTAAGCACTTGGCTTATTCCAACAATACTTCTCCCAACTTAAGTTACAACATTTAAGTGAAAAAATTTGCTTATAATCTTGATATAATCAAGATTATAATTCATAAAACATATTCTACACTAATATTATAAACTTGAAGATTTTTTATGAACGCGCTTATCTCAGGAACTACTGATTTGAATTTAAACACATTTTTTTGTTAGGTAGTCTATCTATCCAAGTAAACTTTAGACTAAAGCTTTTGGCTACGGCTATAAGAAGTAGAGCGTCAATGTACAATATTGTAGAACGGGCTAAAATAATTTCTTTTTGAGCACATTGCATTTCATGAATTGTTAAAGATATACAAAAATAAAGTATAATGGAATTGTTCTTCATTTAAAAGTCCGCGACAACAAGTTTATTTTTTAAGATTTTCTAAATCTACGCTCTACCCAGCGCGGCCGTTATGGATCCCATTCTTCTTTTTTTGATCAGGTCTTTGTCTAGCCGTGGCAATTTTAAGGCTGCTGAAGATATAACAATTTTAATCTGACTACATACATACATACTAAAATTACAGCTACATCAAACACAAATACAACGTGAAAAAGTATTGCTAAAACAGTTGCTCATGGTAAAACATTATACGATTTTTAGTCTTTTTGTTTTTTCTAGTTGACTTATTACAATCCAGATATTTGACGGGCCTGATCGCGCAGATGGTAGTGATCCTATCTTGTGCGCCAAGGGTTGTGGATTCGATTTCCACCCATAGCAAATATGTATATGGTGGTATTTGTGTTTGTTCTGTGTCTTGGTGTTAAACATATGTTTTTATGTGGTGTAATTGTGATTCCACTATGGTCTGGCGTCCGTAACACAAGTGTTTTAAGCTACTTACCACGGTAAATGTATGAGATAGTAAATAAGTCACATTCATGTCTTCCATAAATGCTGATGAACCTTTGTGATTGTAGTAAATAGATAGATAACATGTTTATTATTACAACGCACAAGAATAAACAAACAATGGAAAACTGCATAAAAACAGTAAACAAGAGGAAATTAAATGTGCCGCAGCGAGACAAATAGGTCAGTACTCAATGTATGTGTCGCTCAGAGAAGAGACCTCGATCAATTTCGAATTCATATTTTTGATTTATACACAGTATTTAAGATGTAAGTAGAACAAATCACTAATATATAGTTCTTCTTCTAAAATAGAGTAAAAAGAAAATAGTCAATTTAGCTAATTATAATATATATTATTATAAAAAAATGATTACATTATATTATACTAAAGTAAAAAAAAATCAACATAATAGGTACAAAATTGTCATTGGGGTAATTATCACTAATATCCTGTTATTGCCTTGAGAATGAGAACACGGAGAGTGCGCCACCGGCACCGTCTTTGTAGGATAAATACAAAGAAAGAATATTAGAACAAAGGAGAAGATTACTGTGGAAATATTATAATGTATTTAACATTATCTCAACAAGATGTAATTAATTGTTCCTAAATATATATCCCTGTTTGGATGCCTCGTAATGGCCAGTGGAAGTCTAATTACTGTTTTTTTTGTATTACTTATTAGGATTGGTATATCTAGTAAAACAATATTAGGCTAAAATAATTATCATTTTCATATTTGGCGAAGGAGAATGACTTTTCTTATTCATTCAACTTTTTCTGATTTCAGGGTCTATTTCAACACGTCCAGTATGAATTATGTTCGAGTTCAAAATTGTTTGAATAGGAAAACTTTAAATCAATTAAAATCCAAGAAGTTTCTTCTATATTGACCTGACTCTGTTTATTGACATAGGTATTAACCAAATAAACAACGTGCAAATAACAAACAGTATACAAATTTTAATAAAGAACTTATCAAAGCCGTTAGAAGAGTAGTTGTATTATACGTAGTAGTGAACACGTAAATGTCAGAAAATATTACCCACATGCAGATATATGAAAATTTTTATAACGTAAATGTCCTATGTAGGTATCGAATCCAAAACCCTCGGCACACAAGATAAACGTTATTACATTCCTTCATATATCATCACGCCTGTATCCAATCGAGATTTACACTTACTACGTGCTTGGCAAATACACCCTATTATTTATCTATTCATACACCCTTGCTTATTTTTGGTACTTCTGATCTGGTTATGACTTGGTTCCTAGTTCTTTAATACCTCTTCTATACGATTAAGGTCGTCGCCTATGTCGTTTTATATAAATTCTTCTATTCACTTCCGCTCTATATATTGATGCAGTCATTCTACATTCTACAAATCCATTCTACATTCTCCGCATCCAATCCAATAAGCTAACTATAAGTCAAAATGACCGAATGACACTGGCAGAGTAAAATAGTATCTCCCCTTGTACTAGATATCGTAAGAGCGCAACTTAGGTACTGGCACCGTTAGATGGCGGTATATCCACCCGAAAGAGAGCAACTGAAATGCAACAGGGCTGGTATGGGCAGCAGCAATCCCATCGCGACGCTACTCTCTGCGATTGTCACCACGCCTGCCCAGTGCAGCAATTATGGGCAAACTCCCCCTTTCTTGGGGAGGCCTGTGTCCTGTTGTGGACTGCTACAATGATGATTAGTCTAACTGATATAATCCTGTAACAATAAACGTCGCAATTCTTTAATGACTACCTTCCATATATTATAACGAACAGAGCGTATCAACAAAGTTTCATTTTACTTACACTACAAAATTTTTCAAAAGTTCTTTGTTTTCCGAATAAACGAGATGCTACATAGAGTCAAGAGTATTAACAATCACCGTCTATTTTATTGCCACCATGAGATGTAAACCGGCATTTATAAGACTCGACTTTTGCTGGTAGATTTTTCAATATGTGCGTGTAATATTAAGTTGCGTGTGTCAGGCAAATACGCTGCGTGCTATGGTATAAAAATATTTACTCAGGTAAACCTTATACAAAGGTCGTCCGCACTAGTTACATTACTCTACTCTCTCACCTATTTCTACCGCCAAATAATAATGTTCGCATGATACATTCCGATTTGAAGAGTGAGAGAGGCAGCGAAATCTACTGGGTATTATAACAAAATATCTTCAGTCACAGACTTGACAATTCGCTAGTCCTTGTGATGTTACGAGCATCTATAGGATGCTAGGACGCTTACTATTGCGTGGATTGCGTGCTTGTTTGTCGACCTTGTCAAAAAAAATTGGCTTCCTCAATTGTTCCTTTGGTTTTGGACCGCTAAAATTCAATGATACTTTTTTTAATTAATTTCAAACAAGATCTAATAAAGTTGACTTGACTCCCTGATAGATCACTTGTATTACGGATATCAAACAACAATATTACGAACATAATACTGTAATACATATTTATATTTGTTCTGTTTCTGGGCATTATATTATTTATAAACTTATATTTAGGTTTATGATATTCATACTATTAGTAATTTAAGCTACTTGGAGCTATATTTAAGATACTTGAAGGCCGTCAACGTATAAGTTGTTGTGTGAAATATAAAAAAAAATTGTGGGTGAAAATTGAACCTACGACCATTGACGGTATAAGACAATACCAAAAGAGCCATCGGGCCATTGAAATAAAATAAAATTTATATTAAAAGCCATTTTTGAAAGGGAAAGTAACATTGATCTGGATCCCGCCTGAAAATAGCCTTTATAGTAAAAATCTACATTGAGTACATATACCGTCTTACCGGACTCAGCCGTCAACGGCTTAGTTGGAGTTGATGGATCTTAATGACTTATTTCTGTTGCTGAGCGTGTGCGTGACTTAGGTAGCGTCAGTACGCAGACGACCTTTCATAAGACGTCTTCATCCGTTAGACAGGTACATTAGTCTAAACAAGGCCAAATTGGAGTAAGACTGACGTATACATTTGTGGAACTGAAATTTTAACTCTATAAATCTATTATTTATCCAGTCATGTGGTACTGGCAGAGCAGAATAGTACCTCCTCCTGTATTAGGTGTCGTAAGAGGCGATTGAGGTACCAGAACCAACAGATGGCGGTATATCCATCCGAAGCGGTGTAGTTCAAATACAACGGGTATAGGCAGGAGCATTCCCGAATCTTCGTTCTCTGATTGCTACAACGCTTGCCCAGCACGGTAATTATGGGAAAATCCCCCCTTTCTTGAGGAGGCCTATGTTCAGTAATGTGCGCTTTACGGCTGCTATGATGATGATGACGAAATCTATGATTGATTAACTTTTCTATTTGTGACTTAGATGTAAATAGGCTCTTAGACATTATGAGAAAAAAGTATGCAAATAAAATCATATTTCACTAAAATTACAATAACAAATAACAAATTTATTATAATACGATTACATTATTTCAAAATTTAACATAAAATGTTGGTGGAGAAATAGAAATGAAGGAACTTTTAAATATTGAAATCAGTTAATGTTGCTCATGTTAGGACGTCCTCTAGTACAGGCAACAGATAAAAAATAAAGTAATTGTTGCGTATTCTCATTACTCAAGTACAAATATTTCAAAAGAATCTATACTAATATAGACAATTGTGTAAACATAATGATATCACTAGCATATCGCCAAACTTGTGATTTCATGTTATTATGTCACAATACCCAGTAATTTAAAGAAAAATTGATAAAAACTGAACATATCTTAGATCAGAAAACCGATCAGTAATAAATCAATTTGCTGCTGAAAGATGCTAGATCTCACACAAATGACTCTCCGAGAATGTGTGTTTATATTCCAGTTCTAGAAAATCAAAGCTATTTTACTTGAAAAATACTTGTACTATCATTAATACTGCCGTACTATTTAGTCTTGTTTTTTTAGTATTAAGAAAAAAATAGATACGAGATAGCAATCAGCTATGACTGTTTTATATCCAGCACGGTGGAAAATCGTCGCTCAGTAATAATAAATAAAATAAACTAGACAGACGGTGTTCTGTCTTAATACGCATATGTTTATCATGAAAAATATATAGCAACTATATTAAGATATAAAGTATTATATCTCTCAAGTTGGATAAAACTGTTGGTTCTGTAGTTTAAAAATTCATTCAAACAAACACCTAATTTTCATACATAAATTGGATGAAATAATACGAACCTTACTGAATCTTATTCCCGCAATGACATATACGTTTAAAAGTTGAAGACATTTTGCAAACAGTTAAAAAAAAGCCAAGTTGCACCGTGAACGTTTCCCGCTCTTTCATTAAACTAGCACCCGCCCGCGGCCCCGCTCGCCTGTACCTCTAATCCAATTTGTACTCAGCCATTTTCCTCTATTTTATTTGCTTGCCTGCGTTTTTTCCTGGTATTATTTCGTTTTTACGAGTATACACGATATGAATATTAAGATCAGCCTTAGTTATTTTGCAAAGGAATTCTTAATTGGCCGTCCTGTTTATGGATGTTCCTACAATATTAGCAATGCTATTTTTGTTATTTCTTTCTTTATTATGTAAATATTTTTGTATGTTAGTGTACATGCTGTGTTCATTCATAAATGATTGTATATTTAGACTTGTACTTTAGTTCAAAACTTAATTATGTTTTGATAAATGTATTAAAACAAAATAAAGTTTCAAATGTATTTGCCGTGAGGTACCGGCAAATTAGAATAGTACCTTCCACTGCAGAAGGTATCGAAATATGTGACTGAGGTATCAGAACCGACAGATGGCGGTATATCCATCCGAAACAGTGCAGCTTAAATTTACAGGGCGGGAATGGGCAGCAATATTCCAGTCACGATAGCTGCGCTTTGCGATTGCCAACACGCTTGCCCAGCGCGGTAATTATGGGCAAAAAATTTTCTTCTCCTCCTTTCTTGGAAAGGCTTATGTCTAGCAGTATACTTTAAATAGCTGATACAATAATGATGATGAAATGTATCAAGTGTAGTTGTTCCATTTAAATAAAATAAAAAATTTCTGAAATTTTCATAGAACAATATTATAATAAAATTACCTTTTTATATTTGTTTATAACGATTCTCAAGATTGACAAATGATGTTTCAAAAATTTGAAAATGTTAATTCCTATCTTTACAAATTTTCATTTGTATTGAGTTTTTTTTTTATTTTAAACGATCGCGTTACCAATGTTTGCCAAAAGGTAATCGAAAAGTCGAACAATAAATAAATAAAAAGTTAAATAAACCGCGTTTTAAAGTCGTTAAAAGAGTAGTTTAATTTTTAGTAGGGGACTTATCAATGTTAGAGAATATTATTGAGTGCAGTTCAATATAACACTTTATTTTACGGGTACAAAGACCTTTAGAGAGCATATTATTAATATTACCGCTGTTAGATAACAACTTTCAGCAATTCACGTGAATGTAAGTTATATACTCCTAACTATTAGATGCACCGTTAAAAGGGGCGTAGAAATTTGAAAAAATTTCAAGTTATTTACTGGGAAATAAGTTATAATAATATGTAAACTCTGAGAAGTGCTCTGCAATTGTTTTTCAAAGTCTAGCCTGCCAGCTCCCAGAGAATAACCGTAGTCAAAATCTTACTAATAACGTAATAGCATACTAAAACAAACTAGAGCGACAAATAAGTTTAATAGTCTTCGTGACTGTAAGCGTTATCACTGCCTATATATGTTCGTAATATCACAAGTGCGTTGCCTACATTGACCTAAATATATTGTCACATTATCCAGTAATTTCACTGCCTCTTTCACCCTTAAGCACAAATTATGGGTAAATTTCCCACTTTCTTGGCGAGGCCTATACCTAACAGTGGGCACAGAAAACAAAATTAACTCTTCTCAGGTTTGAGGCGGGACTCGAACCTACACCTTCATCATTCTAATGGATTGCACTAACGTTGTGCTATTGAGACCTTATTTTCGATTGTTCACAATTTTATGAGTACAATTTTATTAATATACATTACAATAGTTCAATATTTACAATAGTTACATCTTTGCCACGAAATACGCAGCTTTTAAGAGCCGTTAAATAGTTGTTTCAATATCAACAAGTAGTGCTACACGTATTGACTTCCGTAGTTCCTTTTCCCGTAGGCATTTAGTGATGAAATATATCTAGCTAATGTTACTTTCTATAACGTTACAAGATAATGATTAATTATAATATTACATGATAATGTAACTTTATAGTGTTGCAATTTGCCGTGCAATTTTATAGCGCAGATGGTAGTGTTCTTATCTTGTGCGGTCGCGGGTTCTCGCTCTTAACTCCTTCTCATTACTCTAGTTTTTTGACAAATTCTTTTACAGTGACAGCTATACGACTATGGAATGACCTTCCGTTGAATATTAAGCAATCCCTGCTTCTCTAACTTTATAACCCTATTTCTGATGTACGTTATTATATATATATATTTATACATATACTATATTTATACATATACTATTATATATTTATATATTTGTTTGGGGATTGCTTAATATTCAACGGAAGGTCATTCCATAGTATAGTTAGAACTCGAATTTTTTCACGTTCACAAATAGGAAGCCAGCCGAGAAGAGAACGGTAATGGAAAATGTGATCGTATTTACGAAAACCGAAAATGAAACGAAGACAGTTGTTTATTAGACAATCCGATTTATTAAGGAGTTATTGAGAGATACTAGTGCAGCACACTACCCATAATTGACTATGGTGACCATAGTAAATTATGGGTAAAACCAAGGATTAAAAAAGAAGGGTTTTGGTTTTGGTAGAAAGATTTTTTTTTAAATCGATAGAGAGCACGAAGCGTTACAGTAACCTTACTGCTGATTTCATTAACATGTGTATCCCATGTTTAGGAAGAGTCGATAAATAAATATAACAGAGGAATCATAAATATAAGTATTATATTCATGATTTTTTATATAACTATTATACTTATGATTCCTTTTTTGTCTGATGTCTGATTATTTACAGTACTTTAAATTAAAAACAAAGAAATGCTATATTCGAATTAAAGTTAAACTAAGCTTATGTAAAATAATATTATTGGTATATAACAACTTACACTTAGTCCATATGAAATAAATTTGAGGTCATAGCAACTACACAACTGTCATCATCATATCAGCCATGGAAAGTTCACTGCTCAACGTAGGCCTATAGTTACCGCGGTGGGCAAGAATTTGCAAAGCGCAACTTTGTCGACGGGGATGCTGCTGCCCATTCCCACCCTGTACATTTAAGCTTCACGGTTTCAGATGGATATACCGCCATTTATCGGTCCTGGTACCTTAGTCACCTCTAGCAACACCAGATACAAGGGGAAGTAATAATCTACTCAGCAGGTACCTCAGGGCTTTATACAGAACTGTAATGCGTCAAAACCTGTAAGAACACTTTAACGCAGCTATTTGTTATGTCCATAGAGGCTGTGGGTTCCAGCAGAATACAATACTACCTCTCCCTGTTCCAGGTGTCGTAAGATCCAAAAAGGTGTGCACCGATAGATGGCGGTGCTCGTATTTTCACCTAAAACATCGTTGTAGCTTAGGAAATCGGGTATGGGCTGCAATATTCCTGCCGGGAAGCTTTGCCGTAATGTGATTGCCGCATTTTTTGGGCAACAATTATGTTTAAAACTTCCCTATTCTTAGAGAAGCATCCCCTATATCCAGCAATGGACGTTCAACGGCTTCTGTTGATGTTAATTCCAAGGGCACACTGACCTAAAGACCTGACAGAAAGAATAGCGAGACTTGACTAATAACTTCTCGTCTCTACCGAAGAGCGGGAGGTGCTGAAACAATAATTTTTCGGTTACCCATCCAAGTAATAACCATTACGAAAGTTGCTTTACATCAATCATCGCGTGCGATGAGTTTGTTGTAAGAATAAGGATATTTTCTAAAAGTAATTGTAGCGCAAAGTTTTTGGTACTGGAAGCGCTCAAAGTTTTCAATACAAACAGACACAAGGATCTCGTAGTAAAGTTATTCGTCGATAGTTCAAAGAGGTAAACTGGTGAAGCGAACAATTATGTCTTGAGGTCATATTGTTCAACATTTATATCTGCTAAGTGTAACATTCTAAATACTATAGTAAAAGTGGCATTCGCTTACTCTGGAGTCATCACTTCTACACCACACTAAATGTTTTTTTTATTAGACTAGTTCGACAAATAAACATGCAATCCGCATAATATTGAGACGTTTACCATCACTAGTTTGTGCACTAAAAGGACATCACTAGTTTATGTTTTTTGTGTACAATAATAAAGTATACAATCTAAAGGAATTATAATAATAATAATAATAAATTCCCACAACATCTCATACATTGACCTGACTCCGTGGTAAGTCGCTTAAAGCACTTGTGTTACGGACGCCAGACAACAGAGGAATCACAAATATACTACTTAAATACATATATTTTACACCCATACACAGAGCAAACACAAATATCATCATATAAATATTTGCTCTGGGTGGGAATCGAACCCACGACCCCCGGTGCACAAGACAGGATCACTACCATCTGCGCCATCGGGCCCGCCCAATTTAATAAACGCCCTGGAATACCTGCAGATTAATTCTATTTAATTTAAACCGTAAGATACCGGCAGAGTAGTATCTCCGTCTGTACAGTATCGTAAAAGATATCCATCCGCTACAGTGTAGCTAAAATGCACTGGGCGAGGATGGGTAGCAGCATCCCCATCATAAAAATGGCACTCTGCGATTGCTAACACGCTTGTCCAGCGCGGCAAATGGTCAAAATTCCCCAATTTTAAGGGTGGCCTATGTCCCGCCACTGACTTTCAATGGCCGATATGTGGATGATTAATTCTATTTTGTGTCTAGATGCTGCTGCCATAAAGCTACACTTTTTTGGGTGGACATACCACCATCTATCGGTTCCTGACCTCAGTCTTTTATGCCAGGTGGTCACATGAATTATACTATTTTGCCGGTTACTCACGGCATTGGTGCTACAAATATATGTATTTAAGTATTATAAATGGCCCCAGTAGCGCGTCGCGCAAAGGTCGTTGGTTCTATCCCCACCCAGGTCAAATATTTAAGTGATGATTTTAGTTTAGTTTTTTTTGTGTCTGGGTGTTAAATATATGTTTGAAGGTAGTGTATTTGTTGATTTCTTTATTGTCCATAACACAAGTGTTTTAAGCGTCTTATCACGGAATCAGGCCAATGTATGAGATGTAGCATGCATTTTTTTTACATTTATCATATTCGTATCTCCTCTGCTGTCTTATATTTAAAACACAAGTGCTTTAAGCTACGTATTTCGGGGTCAGGCCAATGTATGAGATATTGCGTAAATTTGTTATATTGAACCATCTGCTTCAAGAACAAGACATGCCCCAAATGACTCAATAACATCGTTTATTAAAATATTTACTGACCATTTGTCAGTAACATTACATGGAGACTTAATATTTTTTTATTTCAAATAGATAAAGTGTAGTTTTCGCCAATTGTTTTTCTCCCGCAGCAGTTCTATCGGTGATTTCTTTTACTGTATCGCAGTTCATGATCCCAAATCCGATCGCGTTAGTACATTCTCTTATTTATTTTCTTTGATTTTATTGTTCGCATTACTATTCTTTTGCAATCGTATCAAATGTTGAAAGTAGATTGATATTATTTTCAGTTTACACGAAAAAAAGGTTTTATTTTGTTTCAGCATTTTCTTAAACCTTATCAGATCATGGAATTAAATCAATGGACATGTAGATAAAGTTAATAAAAAGGTTGACCCTTTTCTATATACATTTATTCAGGTCATTTATTTTGGGGTAAATTGCAGTAAATTGAGAGACAAAGACTTAAAAGCTATTTTTGAAAGAAAAAAATACAAAAATTTAAGTCACGTACATTCTTAACTTGTCTTCATTGGTGAATTGAATTGCTTATTTCGTATGTTAATGGATGGATGTCAGACTAAAACTACTTTAAGGCACTTATAAAGTTTATTTACATTTTATATTATATTAACAATAAATAAATTCCCACATCTCATACATTAACCTGACTCTGTGATGAGTCGCTTAAAGCACTCCTGTTACAGATGCCAGACAACAGAGGAATCACAAATATACTATTTAAATGCATATACTTAACATCCAAACACAGAACAAACATAAATATCTTCATATAAATATTTGCTCTGGATGGGTATCGAACCCAAGATCCTTGGCGCACAAGATCACTACCATCTGCGCCATCGGGCTCGTCAAAATAACGCATTTATGACTCTTAATTTAACTACCTTTATGACCCAGTATAATTTAATCTTCTACAATTTATAAAGACGTCTATAACTTTGATATTGCAGATGGTAGTGATTAAACTGGTAACAATCACAAAGTGTAGCTTTGCGACGGGAAATGCTGCTGCCCATCCCTCTCTCTTGCATTCGAGCTCCGCTGCCTTAGTCAAGTTTTACCACGCATGGCACAGGATGAGTTACTATTCTACTCTCGCAATATCCCGGTATTGATCTCTTCCCAAAATTACCGGAACCTTATCATAGCACTATTTGAACTACAGTGGAAGATAAGTAGCAACAAATGTATCAAAGGACCCAACTAAGTTCTTGCTGGGGATGATTTTCTGGTAACCAGGAGAGCTCGTGCAGAGCTGTCAAACTCTATATCAATGTTGCATGGAGATGTAGACACGCCTAAATGTGTAAAGTAATTGCATTGCATCTTTGTGCCTGACAACCATCGGCGATTTCGATCCAGACGAAGATATCGGCTGTTTGCGCCTCTGCCTTGTCGTACTGTAGCGCGTTCGCAATCACCTTAATGCTGCATGCAGCAGGCACTTGACGCACTCCTTGCAATGTCTCACCCGGATTTGTCGACAATGACGTTGTCATTATTAATTAAACTCGATATAATATAATTTAATTTTTGTTACAATTTCATAATTGTGTAATCGGGATCACTCGTATAAATGTGTTAATAATAAATTAATAAACCAGAAGAGGGAAACTTAATTAAAAGAATATATAAAATACACATACATCACGAATCTGAAAACACAGCTCTCACAGTTATTTGATACACTGAAACAAAAACTTAGTGCAAACCGAATACGAAAAAAAAAAACTTAACTGAAAAAAGGACATAAACAAACAGTTATTAGGTAACGAAAAGAAATTCTACAAAACACTTAATAATAATATAAAAATAAAAATAAATCACTGGATAGAAGACGAAAAGAGAAGCCAATCACATATGACTGATATGAATTATGAAGAAGTAAGCCGTTATCTATTGCAAAAAGTATTGACTAAAGTACAAAATCAGAAATCACCAAATCTCGATAAATTGCTCGATAAATTATTGGTTAAAAAAATTTACTAGTGTTCACATATTTTTACTCTCACATATAAAGAATTTTATTAAACACCCAGATTTTATGCCTTCATACGTTGCCAATGGACTGACGTACATGCTATTTAAAGTTAAAAACAAAGTACGAATATCAATATACCCTGCAAACTACAGGAAAATAATATGCTTACAAAGTATCTATAATCTTATAACATCTTGTATCACACATCTCATTTACACGCACGCAGATTAAAACAATATATAGGCAGAACAACAAAAAGGCTGTCAACAATACAGCTAAGTGTACAAAGAGCAACTTTACATCGACGTCGTAGTATGCAAACAAGCACTCCGTAAATATTTGTACTATGTACATTGGTTCCAAAAAATCCTTAGACTCGGTTCCACACTCATGGCTTATGTACGTTGGACAACCTATGCCTATAACTTTTTTAGAACACATGATTGTAAACTGGACAGCAAACAAATAATATGAAACAGATTACATTCAAATACGCAGAAACATATTTTAAAGGGATTCTTTGAGCCCTTTCTGGTTCTATTTAGCACTTAATCTTCTCTAACACGCTCTACAGTAGTAAAAAAGAATTCAAAATCACTTTTAATAACAGACACTACAGCTTATCACTTTTAATTTACATGCATGGTAGTACTATGAAAAGTTTGCATAAACTAGTTGATATAACAGAAATATTTTTGGCAGATATACAAAAGACTTTTAAAATTGATAAATGTTAAATATAATCTGTACCTAAAGGAAAGATTACTGCTCACCCATACCAACTACAGTCCGGTGAACAAATGGATCCAGTAGATAACATTATTGGATATAAATATCTAGGCTGCCACCAGACACGTCAAATATATGAAAAAGCCACAGAAAAGAACTTATCAACAACTTTAAATCATAATACATAAAATATTACACTCTTAGATTCTCGTAATACAATAAAAGCTATATCATCTTTGGTATATCATCACTTAAATATTCTTTGGTATCGTTCACTGGTCCCAATCAGATCTTTAAAAAATTCATCGTTACCAACACTATCATGCCAGATGTAGGAAGCATCATCCCAGGTCATGCATACAATGGCTCACGCTTTCGAGGAATGAGTGGAGTAGATGCCTTATAGACATAAAAAATCTTCACAACAAACAGATTAGTAACCTTCGAGTGTTCTTTCATGATCGGTCTCGGTTTTCCCAACTTTATATGGCCATACTCCAGGCAGATCAGAGATACACCACTAAATCTTAAAGAACGTACTCAAAATAATGAAACTTATTGAACCGCAACAAAAAATAGACTCTTAGAAACAGTGCTCTCTTTACGGACTATATCGCCCAGATATGATTAATCCTACAGATACGCTACAAATGCATGTTTGAGAGGAGGAAATTTATTTCCGGAAACAGAAGAATTTATAATCGCTATTTAGGATCAAACTATTGACACGATGAACTATAGAAAGCACATAATACGCGACATTATTTTCTGACCTTTGCGGTTATTGCCACAGTGCATTTGAATCGATTCAGCACATAAGTGGTGCCTGTAAAGGCATAACCCAAACAGATTATATACACAGACATGACCAAGTAGTTTTAATAGTCCACCAACACCTAACCCACATATATTATTTCATAACAGAAAAAGTTCCATATTACTAATACAGATTATAACAACATCGTCTACTACGACCGATCGGTTAATACGACCAGATTGTAAAGTCCTGGCTGAGTCTGTAATAAACTGTTCAGTAAACATAATGCCTATAACAACATCGGATATGGCGACATATCGCTTATAACGACGAAACTATATTGACATTCATCGACCATAACGACCAACCGCATTTAAATCCACCAAAACAAAACAACACGAACGATCTTAGTTCTTATTACTAAGCATTGAAGTAATATTTAGGTTGCACAGGCAACGTTGCACTCGCTCAATTAGTAACTCAGTCGCAAAGTTTTGCTTGTACAGAACAAATAATTGAGATAGAGGAATTTATTGGATTAGATGTCAGTGCCGTTGTGTGCGCTTTAGCTACTTAGGAAGAAATTCTTGCAGAAGCTGAAAGTAACAATTATAACCCTGAAGAAGCAAACGTATACCAGCAAGACCTTGAAGAACAGTTAGGCCAACAACGATTTCCGATGCTCTAACGCTTTAACAGTTTTGCAAAAACTTGTTACCAACAACCAGTTTAATACTGCTGATATTCATAACTTGAGGAGTATGAAATGTAAAATGCAAAACATATTTGAGAGAGGGCTTAAAAAACCAGACTAAAATGACTGATTACTTTAAAAACCGCTATAAGTCTTATAGTACAGCTAAGTACATTTTGTGACTCCAATTATTTTTTAATAAACATTTTTATTTCTTTTCTCGATATTTTATGTGAATTCAATATTTTATTCTATATAAGATATATATATACTTATGATAATTTAACTTCTTATGCTATGTATTGCTTATAACAACTATCGGATATAACGTCGGAAATATACAGTCCCTTCAATGACGCTATATCCGGTATTGACTGTATACTTAGCAATGCATACTAGAAAATCAAAGTCATAAAATTTGCTGGGATAGAATTATTATAACCGATAAGACAATACCATGCAATAGACCGGATATTATTCTACAGAATACATAGTATACATCATAGCCATTGCATGACCAAACACACAATCCACTAACAAATGATCATCCACACACACAGAAAAACTAAACCTGACCATTGAACTTAAAAAGAAATGGCGAGCTAAAACAATACGCACAATGTCAATTTTTGTATCATCAATGGGTATAATTCCTAATACATTACAAATAGTTTAGAATTTGTAGACATGCACCCACTAAGATACGTCAGCTTACAGAAGGCGGCTGTTTTAAAGAATTATAGAATAGTCAGAAAATATTTCTCTTTTACGTAATTCATTCAACGCTTGGCCAAAAGAAGGCATAAATCTTTATTTTACCCCAATTAATTGGGAGATATAAATTAATATATGAAACAATAATAATAATGTTTATTCTATAATCCAGACATAATCAATACATGTAAATATAACATATAAGAAATGATCGTTAGCAACTGTGCTAGTATTAAACTGTGTTACAACTGCCTGAAAGTAACGAAATGAGTGATTTATCTTAAACTCGTCTATAGACAAGGTAACTTGAATTACAGCATTTCATCAAGTCAACAGTCAAACCACGTTTGCTATTGTCAACTCATTTTGTAGAGGTTCTATATCAAAGGGATTGTTTTGACACAGACTAAAGTCTCCGATATACAGTTTCTTGTAATTTGATTTAACTTCTTATGTTAAAGACAGCCTCCTGTTTGAGGTGAAGTGTTTCTACAAAGAAAATCTTAGGAGTTGATTATTATTTTAATTGTGTTGTGTGATGGTGGGAAAATTCTTGTGTGAACACTCATGTTTGGTACACGAGAAATGTGATATTTTCTTTAGACAATATATTGTTGTAATTGAGAGCGAAAACTGCGAGACACACAAAGGTTTAATCTGAAGAAACGTAATCAAATTAATTTCACAGTGTTATGTCTTAATTCATCTAATGTTTTTCTATCAGAATTAGGTTTTGTATTATGACACGACGTTATTACATAAACTCGGCACAGGAAAAATTTGTGCGCATTTTCGAAATTAATTTCATTAAATATCCGTTAATTGAATCTTTCTGTTGGTAATTTATTTTACAATGATTGTCTGTAATGGGTCGGCACGTCAGGACACCTGACTCCTAATATAGGCATAATCATAAAACCAATCGTGGGACGTCTACTGCTAGACATAAGCGTTCCTAAATGACTTCCGACAGGTCTAGTTGTATATAGCCTGTATTCAGCGCAATTTTAAGTGTGATCGTTTTTTTTAATCATCGTTATTATAATCAGATCGTTTGTCCATCTTATGGGTAAATGTCTTACGTTGGTCTTGTTGGTGCGTCTATTCCAGAACCTAATTGTTCCATGCGTCGGTCATTTTAGTTTTCTGTTTGCTATACATAAAAAATTAAGACTTTTTTCTACTATTCACCGTAAAGAGGAATGACCAATGACAGTTTCAGGTAATATATGAATAATTTTAAGCAATATCAAACAACAACTCTAAAATAAATCATAAGTAACAGAAATATTAACCGTAGATGAAAGTAATTCTCGTATATTTCAACAGCCGTGACTCTGAAGTAAATAACTTAGCACTTAACTTGAGGTCAAAGAGAATTTCTCCAGAGGTGCTTGATACTTCTCACATTTGGGCTCGACCCATTCGCACCTAACCTTTCTAATTTAAGGTCTGATTTATAAGCTAAGTTCTTACGGTTGATAGGTGTAATTTTCGAATCTCGGATGTTCCAGTGAAATGTATAAATATTTTGCCTAAAGCTTGCGTTGGTTTTTGGTTTCCTATCCACCCGTTAGTTGATTAAAAGGTGAGCTTAATTGAAAGTAAGTATGACTTTTGTCGGGATTCTTTTCTCTTCTCGTTCCATATTTTAAAGATATTTCATAATTGTTTTCCAAAATTAAAATTATATCATTGACAGCTATCAAATTAACATGTTTTTGAAAATATTTTATTGATTTTAATATGCCTATGTCTATTGACCTCTCTTCGATTCATGGTGTATGGGTGAGGCGTTACGTCGTTACTTCGACAAGGTGCCTCATCACTCGAAACCACTAATATTTTAAACCGCAGACTAATCCGTTTAGCAAAGTCTTAAGCTTCGTGTATATAGACCGAGATATATGCTCATGGGCCTCCTTGATGCTATCATTATCATAGCAGTCGTAAAACGTCAACTGCTAGATAGGCCTTCCCAAAAAAAATAAGGAAATTGCCTCGATGAGCAACTGTGGTGGTAATCGCAGAGCATATCTTCGCGGCAAGATTGCTGGTGCCTATTTCCGCCCAGTTGCATTTCAGCACTGCTTCGGATGGGTATACCATCATCCGTCGGTTCCGGTAACTCAGTCGCTTTTTACGACATTTGGTACAGATACTATTGCCTGCCGGTACTACACGGCTGTAATTCCTACATGCCAATGCTGTAGTTCGCACAGCATGCACTCATGGTCTTAAGGCAGCAAACCACAGTCGTCGGCAAACCCTTCTACAAAGCGCCGGTCGCACTAGAGTGGATAACCTCTTTAAGTTCCCTTAACGATGGCCACTCAATACGAGGTTCGTGCCTTAGAGACGCTTTTGAGTGATCGCCGTCGGTGATGTTCTGACCCGGCAGCTTTGCAAATACGGAAAGAGTTACGCCCTCATGGGGATATAGAAAGAGCGTAGGCATGGGGCTGCAGCCCTAAAGAGTCCTACAGATGGCTCAAATAAGCAGCCTGGCCTCTTTTCTCCTAGATCTGACGTCAGAGTCAACCATCATTAAGTTCATCATTAAGTATAAAATAATATATATTTGGTTTAAACTAATATTTTCACACACAGTTAATAGAATGTTCTGTGTTGCACTAAAAGAACATCAAAATTTTAGTACCAATGCAGAAGAATAACAAGCTAACACAGTATTTATATATTAAGTCTTTAAACACAAATATCATGGTAGAGAATGTAAACATACAAAATCAATACTGTAAATATATATAAGATATAATATATATATATATATAATGGTGAAGGTAAATCTTGTCACAACATTTTTATCAATCTTGAGAAGCGTCGAATAATAAATGTAAAAAGTTAATAATTATTATATTATCTGTTAGACGTGTCCACTTTTGCCTTTAGTCCTTATCAAGGTAGTGGAAATGTTGCCTATAATTGCCGCAATGGATAAACGTGAGGCAAATGCAGAGCCTAGCCTCTTAACGATGATGCTGCAGCCCATTCATGATTCGAGGGTGGATAAACCAACATCTGTCGGTTCCAGTGCCTTAATCGCCTTTAACGACAACAAACAGGTACTATTGCGTTGAGCTGGGAACCGACAACAAACACGTTAAAGAAATATTGTTTTAAAGCCGGTAAAAGATATTTTATTATTGCGTGGCAATGCATATTATTTTCACCTATGTTTCAATCACTTAAAAAATATATTCAAATAATTATTTTATTTTATAGCAAGAAAATATGATGTTTTTAAGATAAACCTTTTGTTGTTTTAGTCAGCCGATCAATTTCTGCACTATTGAAGGGAAATCAAGTTTATTAACATTTTGTAATTGTTTATTTTTTGTCTGCACATGGTGTCATGTCTTTCTGTCCATCTAAAATTTAAGTAACTTAGCAGTTTACTTTATTTTTTTGTTTCTTCGCTTAATTCACTTAGCTAAGCATCAACCGTGTTACTTCAATCGTAAAGGCTATTTTCCAATAAAATTGTTCCTCCAAGATACGAATGATTGGATACAGTACTTTGACGGAGTTTGTTTCTTAACATAAAGTAGGAAGGTTTCTTTTTGATTGCTCTCAAGTCCTTTGATGTGGTTTTTAAAAAACTTTTACAATAAAGGAGTTGCATTCACAAGTTGACTGCACAAGAAGTGGGTTCCAGTAATATTGTTTTGCAAAATGCTGTGTAAATGTAGAAGAATGTAGAATGTAAAATGTAGAATTATTTTGTTAACCTGCTTTGTAAAAAAGTTTCTGAAGGTAATACTATCATTTGTATTGAATTTTTTTTTTTATTAGCCCCGGTTGTCAAACAAACATACAGTCCATGCGATAGTAAGCGTCACCGCAGTCCATAGATACTTGTAATATTAAAAGGATATTGCCAACCTTGTATTTTGAAGATAGTATGTCACATCACTCACTTGGTAATTTCACAACCCTTCTCTCTCTCTCTTAGTAATATCATTGTCTCTCTCACTCTTAAAACTGAAACACAGCAATTTGAACATTACAGTTTGGTCGTAGAAATAAGTGAAAGTACTAATGCAGGCGACTTCTTGTGTGAAAGCACTTGTGTTACGGACATCAGACAATAGTGCAATCACAAATATATTACTTAAATACATATATTTGACACCCAAACACAGAACAAACTCAATATCATCATATAAATATTTGTCCTGGGTGGAGATCAAAACTACTATCTTTGGTGCATAAGATAGGATTTCTAATATCTGCGCCATCAGGCCCTACAAAAGTTAATTACATATATATTTTTAGTAAAAGATAATATTCTATTAAATTTTTTGAGAAGATATATGTAGAAGATGTACTAAAAAATATTCTTCACCTGACCGTAAATAACTGATATGGTTATCTATATAAATTACTTGTAGTAATGAAAAGTGAAAGTGATTAAATGTATTTTTTAATTCACATATTCACACTCATCAATATATATACACACATAAAAGGTTCCGGCATACCGTGAGGTACCGCTATAAGGGAACCAGCAGAGTAGAATATTACCTCCCACGGCACCAGGTGTCGTGAGAGGCGTCAAAGATATCAGAACCGACAGATAGAGGTTTATCCATCCGAAACAATGCAGTTTAAATTCACTGGGCGGGGATGGGTTGCAGCATCTCCGTTGCAAAAGCTGCACTCTATGATTACCCAGCACTCTGTGGGCACGCTTGCCTGGGGGGGACTATGTGGACTATCAGTAGCTGATATGATGATGATGAAACGCTGTTTGTTGATAAAGGTTATGTGATCTAAGATTTGTGTCTGCAATCGAGGGATGACAGTGTATAACGGCTTAGGATAACATTTGTGGAAGTGATGTTATCTTCGAGTTTTGGTACAACGACAACGACTGCACTACAATATCGAACAATGAGAGACATCTCGATATGAAGTAATTCACTGCTTTGACTATTATGTTCAAGGGTTGTGAACATAGTAATATATCAACAGTCATACGACATGGTTACATCCAACCATATTATATAAATGGATTTAACAAGTCCACCTTTATCCATTATCAAGCTTTCACAACGACGCATGACTTCAGCACAAAGAGACCGTTTAAACAGCTTGTTAGTTTGAATAAATTAATGAAATATGTTAATGAATACTCTCGCTCTATACTTTTTCTTCTAGTTTATTAATGAGTACACTGTGTTGCATCTAAATAAGTCAACATGACGTGCAGGTATTTGTAAAAAAAAAAAATATTGTGTTCATTTAACTTAGTTATCGAGCAATATACGAATTCTATTGCTACAGAACGAAAAGGTTCATCCAAACAAAATAGAAACAACATTGTAGTGGTAAAATAAACGATAGAATAGATTTTAACAAATATGTCTGCCTCACAAAAAACAGATTTTAAGTTGCATACCTTATAATGGATCATGAAATTGAAAGCTTTATGTAATTGTGTGCCGTCAGGAACCGGACAAAGTAGTACCTCCTCTTATAGCTGGTGTTTTAGATACCAAAAACGACAGGTGGCGGTATATCTATCCGCTAAAGTGTAGCATAGGTCAAATGCACGGGGTGGGGATGGGCAGCAGTATCCCCGTCGATAATAAATAGTCAGCTATATTTATTCTATAAAGATCCCGTGAAATAGATCTGGCTTTTCAATTCTCTCTATGGAGACGGTCCAATTATTTGCATAGCTCAGCTATCAGAGAGAATTTCTCAGGGGTGAAATAGAGAAAGTCGCGGGTGACAAGCTATACTTAAAATTAATTATAGCAAACATTTGGTACATTTCTGACATTGGATACCTCTAGATGGGTTACTCTCGATGGTCCTATTTTATCGTCGAACAGCAACACCCGTATTAGGTGTTCTAAGAGAGGAAGCGATATTATTTCGGCAATGCTGTATAAAATTCCAGTTTATGTGACTGTCGATATCTATGCGATAACGCAAGCGTATATCGGCTTTGACGGATACGACAGCTATGGCAAATTCTATTCTCAAGATATATCAAGAGTTTCACCATTTTTCCTCATTAAAAAATCCACTGGTTAGGTATATTTAGGTGCTTTTCTTCCTATCTCCATTTTGTGTTTTAATCAACTGTAATTCTATCATTTACCATACATATAACACCGAGAAGATAATATCAAAATAAGCGAAATCAAATTCATGGAAGCAAGTCAACGAGCTCAAATTAAAAATTAATTTCGTAATTAACGTCAACATCTTAAATTTTCTCGGTGTAAATTATATTCGGTAAGTAAATCAACGCGGGAAAGAGAAATTTTCCTCAAATGGCTAATAGAAAAATATCATAATAATTTCCTTTTGTGAAAAGCTTAGCGTATCTCAGTGCTTCTCCGTCGACGTCAGCGGATTATATCTCACTTCCTGGACCCCTACTATGGGTAGCAATGCAATCAAATTGACTTTTCCTTAATACTGTAATTCTAGTTTTATACGTACGTAGATATAAAATTAAATAGACTTGTAAATAAGATTTATACACTAATTATATGTACAAACTACTATATAATGTGTATGTATGCATATAATAGTAATAAACATATTTCACAAATTAATTTTAACATATTAATTTTACCGCACAGTTGCGCGTCTCATGTCATTAAATTTTATCTGTGGTAAAATAATTATAACCTAAAAACGTCACATTGGAATAATCTGAGAAATTTCTTGTTTAAATAAAATACTACTAAAATAGTTGTGATTTGGAACTGACATTGTAAATAATAACATTAAAGGTCGTTTCTTTTCTTACAGAGAAACACAATTGTGTTTGATTGACTGTGTCGTCCAAATTGCACATTGGATAACATAATATTATATTATAATA
The DNA here is from genome assembly GCA_020976665.1 of Heortia vitessoides. NCBI lineage: Eukaryota > Metazoa > Arthropoda > Insecta > Lepidoptera > Crambidae > Heortia > Heortia vitessoides. The sequence goes on along the minus strand of JACJUM010005602.1, from coordinate 14,296,753 downwards.
TGTTATAACATAATAATAAACAAATTCACACAACATCTCATTAATTGATCTGACTCCGTAATAAGTAGCTAAGTATATCAACGAGCCTGATGGTACAAATCTTGGGCACCAGGTTTGGGATTTCAAACTGCATTACAATATATAATGGACAATACTGATATGATGAGCAAAACTGACATGATTAACAATTTTGATTTAACGGACAATATTGATATGATAAACGTTTTGGCAATCACATTGCACGCATCGTTACGGGGATGCAGCTGCCCCTCCCTGTCCTGTACATTTGAGCTGCAATTTTTCGGATAGATATACCGCCATCTGTCGGTTTTAGTACCTTAGACGCCTTTTAAGACACTTTTACTTTTACTATTATATTCTGCCAGTACCGGCACAAGTGCTACAAAAACGTATTTAAGTATTATATAATATAATACTATAATTATTTCTGATTTCTGATGTTCGCAACACAAATGTTTTAAACCAACTTATTTCGGAGTCATCAACATGACATGAGATGTCGTGGGAATTTATTTATTTATTAAATAGTTATATATAATACTTAAATACATATTTATCACCTAGATTCAGAACAAATATTTTACCTGGGTTTCAAGCCAAGGACCATGGCGCATAAAACAGAAATACTACCAAATGAGCTATCGGGCCCGTCCATAATTATAATCATAAATATCTCACTTCTACGAGAACATCTCGAGTTATGCTAGTACCAGTGTCACTTTGTGAAACATCTCTGTTTCCTATCTGGAAATAAAGCCAGCGTCACACGAGCCGTTTAGCTGACCGTGGACGAACAGATTACAGTGTACCACAACGTGTAATCCGCTTTATGCAACTTTGAAAATTGCATCGTACGTATCCTGGAAAGTATAAACTGTTTGCAGCAAGATTTTTGATACTCAACGGATTTTCAAAAGAAATTCCTTTAGACTGTCCTTGTATTCTTCCTATCCTTTTTTCCATCAGTGTAAAAGGCTATTTTATTTGATACTGGCACGTCTTTTCTGCTTCCTTCTTATTTATTAATCTTTTCATTCATAATGATATCTTTTCGTACACGGAAATTGAATCAATGCAGCATTGGGTGAACGTAAGCTTATGTTATAATAGATTTATGTGTATTACTAAATGAATTCATGTGTTTCACTGTATAAATTTATATGTACTATTTAACTAAATAAATAAGCCGTGAGGTACCGGCATGTTGGATAGTACCTCCCCCTTCACTGACTTGCAGTATATCCATCCGATATAGACTAGCTCAAATACACAGAGAAGGGATGGGCAGCAGCATCCTCCTCGTGAAAGCTGCTGATATGATGAAATGAATTCTGTGGCATTTTTGTTCTAAAAACGAATTAATCGTTCGGAAATCTTTTTATTTGAGCTACATTAAAATCAAATATTAAAAAAGGCATACATTAAAATCTGGTTCTAACTAGGAAAAACGCGTTTTATTGTTATAGTTATAGGTCTAGGCTAAACTGGTTTATCTTGACGGGTTTAGGTCAAATTAGTATTGCCTAAACTAGTTCATTTCTCCTTGTATAGGAAAGAAATAGTTTAAACCAGGCAAACTAGTTAAGTCAAAAATTGGGGTTGGCCGGTATATACATACCGACTAATTTTAAAATGGTAGTTTCTTTGGTCGAGTAAAATATGCATAATAATCTCTGGATAGTTTTAAAACCCGGTTTATTTAACTATTACAATTTATATTTTACGTTTCCAAAACTTACAAAGACGCAACTGGATTTTTTTAAATAACATTCCTCGAGCATTCTGTTTAGATTTCAGACTAGTATTTAATAACTTACCGTTCGCGATTTTGTGTCCGAGATCTTAACTCTTTATCTTATCCCTGAGGATCTCTTGTTATTCCTAGAAGAAGTCTATTACTCATTGATAGTTGAAATGTGCAACGTCGTGCTGATTCTATAGAGAACAATATAAGGCCAGGTCTATCCTACGAGAACATGCTTTCGTGCTTTCGGTGTAATAAATACCTTAATCTTGTTACTCCAGACCACAAACATTCGCCTTAATATTATTAGTAGAAAAGGATAGTAAGTCTTGAAAATTGAATCGTAGTATCTTAAATATATCGTAGTTAGTTAGAGATAGATGAATTTTGTTTTACAAGGCATCTAAGACGAATATTTTTTTTTTTAATTAGGCCATGTGAATCCGCTTCTCTCACCCGGAACATTGCTATTTGGTGGTAGATGTAGGTGAGAGTGAGGTACCAATGCAGATGATGTATGATGTACTCCATATATCTTGCATGCATCACTTTTCATGCATGTAAAGGACACATTGCACGAGAATGCACTTAGATAAGCAAGTCTTCATCACAGAAATGGAGCGAAGAATATCATAGCAGAAAGTCTATATTATTTAAAAGTTAAATCAATGCCTTATGACTTTAACTAATATTAAATTTTCGAATTTAATTACAATAAATTGCATTAAATGTTGTTTTACTCATTGTTACGTGGTTGACCCTGGGAAGGACTACAACTCTCGTTATAATTAATTAAGCATAAATAAAGGAACCTTTATCAAATTTAACTTTCATTTTATCCGTTTGTTACGGAAAATTTTGTAGGTCTCAAAACTAGGATAATGAAATTCTGTGTTAGATATTTACCACAGGGAATTTGTCTGCGTACGTTATCTTTAAATATATATGTATTTCTACTGTACGTGTGTATGTCACTGAACTTCTTCAAAACGTCTGGCACCATGGAAGGTTCAAATTCACGAATCAGCCGAGTAGATGGTGAAATAGTTGGTATCTAAGTTATTTATCAGGACAACGTCTGTCAGGTCCGCTTGTATATTGTCATATCGCCTTGGAGTAACAGTAGAGTTAAATAGTATCTCCAAATGCTCTTGTGGTACTGGATTAAAAACATGGCGGCATATTCATTCGAAACAGTCTAGCTTAGATGCGACAGAGTGTAGGTGGGCAGCAGCATTCCTGTTGCAAAGTACCCTTTGAGATTGCCATCATACCTACCCAGCGAGCAAATATGGCCTTCTCTTCTCGTATCTTAGCGAAGCCCATGCCTTCATATGGCCTTCCAATCGCTGATATAGAGATGATGATGATGATTGTGTTGAATTATCTTCTACCAAGTGATAATATAAATAATGCAAATGACCTTTGTAACTACATTTGGTAAATCATGAACATTTATTGTTCATCTCGTAAAAACTTAATGTGTTGTGTTTTTTGACTAAGATAAAAAACATCTGTCTCTCATATAGTTCATCGTATCCACTTAACTTGAATAATTGATTTTTTGCACAACGTGACAATCCTTTCAAACTTTATTCTGATTGACGATTAATTTTAATTTATACCTACGTAGCGAGCTAATTATCCTTCCAACTAATTAGGCGCCCCGTGAACTAAACAGTTTGTTGCACTTCCAGCACCTCCGCAATGAACGTGTGTATTATCAGTTATGCCAAAATAACACTTCTCAATTATTAACAACTAGCTGTGACCGCGATTTCGTTCGCGTGGATTAGTCTTTTTTTTGGGTACCATATCTTTTTACCTTAACTTATATAAACTATGAATGTTATGTTTATTTATATCGAATCAATAGCCTAAAAAATAAGTTTTAAGGTTCTAGCTCTAAAAATAGCAATAATTTTCTTACAGGCAAACTTTATATGTGTGTATATATATACTATAATATATATATATATATATATATATATATATACACATAAATATATACACACATATAAATTTTGCCTGTAAGAAAATGCATTTAGCGATAAGGCCGCCTCTTGTACCTACTATTTCATGTTTTTGTGATATTTATGTGTTATTTTTCTCGGTGTACAATAAAGAGTATATTATTATCATTTAGACTCTATGTCTTCAAACAGTCAAAGGAAAGGTCAACGCTGGACTAAACAATTGAATATCCGTTTAATAACTAATTATTATGAAGTTTCGAACTAATTTGTAATTAATTTCAACTCCAAAATTCCAGGTATCCAAACTGATAATATTACATTATTATATCGAGCACTCTCTAGATGTTTTGATCACAAACAATTATCCGGGCGTGGATGGCATAAAACAAAATGCAATTTATCTGACAGGCCTCTGGGTGAATGAAGTGGACAAGATAAAAGATTGCTTGTATTCTTGCCTAGTCCTATATAAAGGTTGGAATACAATGTTTTATTATAAAATAGTTTACAACTAAATGCAAGTAAATATAATATTCGTTATTAAAAATAAGGAAAGGAATCGCGCAGGGGAATTTTGACATAATTAAAGTTAATGTAGATAATTTTATGCACAACATTTACTAAAAATATATTTAAAATAAAAGTATTGTCCATAATTTTTTTTATAAATTTAAAAGTAAAACAGAATTTACAATTTATTTGAATTTAAAAATTAATTTAAATAAACACGACACAATCTATTGTCTGTTTGACACACAACATCCTCAATGAAGTAAACATCAAGTCTTTAGGTGTCGACTTCAGGAATAATAATTTGCTAAGGAAAATAACGAATAATAAAAAATAAATAAGGAACTTAAAAAATAATAATTAATACTGGTCGAATTTCATTTACCGAGTGTATCCACTTGTATATATAATTATTAAAAAACGTAACGTTCAAGTTATCATCGCAACTTTTAAAAGGCCACATCAGTGACTATATGGTGGATGCGTCCACTAAAATTGACCTACTACATAAACATCTACTTACCTTCGGTATTGGTAGTGATTCTATCTTGTGCGCCAAAGGTCGTGGGTTCAATCCCCGCACAGAGCAAATATTTATATGTTGAATATTTGTATTTTTTTTGTGTCTGGGTGTAATCTGGAACACAAGTACTTTAATTTACTTATCTCGGAGTTGAGTCAATTTATGATGTCATGATTATTTATAACTATTTATTTATTAGGTATCAGCAACAGCCTTTATGCAGTCTGCGTAAAAAGCGAAAAGCAGTGTTGGACTATCCCGAGCTAAAAGCATAAAGGGCGTGATAAATTGGATTTCATTTTGGGAAATTAAACTGAACTGGCAATAGAAGAGAAAAGCCAACAGTCTATACAATACAAAAAGAAATAGAAAAAGTTTATTTCATTAATCTCTACTAAGTCTCAAAGAATAGGAAGTAGTGGATACTTCCTTTTGAACAAAATTTTACTTGTGTTAGCCAGACTTTTAAATACCACATGTGTAGACGTCTATGAAGCTAATTAACGAACCAAGATAAGAAGCAAAAAGTAACATCAAATAGGAATTAAAAAAAACTCCGAAAAATTATAAATGCAACCGGCGCAATAAACTGAAACTTGACTAAACTATACATGGGTATCATATTTTACTATGTCTATCGCAACGTCCTCGATTATATCGTAGCTTTGGTAAATGTAACAACTTTTAAATGTAACACTATTAGATCTCTGATGGTGGAAGCTAAAAATGAAGAAGGTGGAAATTTGATAAATACTTATATTCCGGTTGCTTTACGTAAGAGTTGCTGTACAGAAGAGAACGCGGCTGGTAAGATAATATATGACGGATCCGTTGGTGCAAAAGGTGATGATCCAATTTTATGCGCCATGGGTCTTGGGTTCAATCAAGGACTTTTACTAGAGGTAGATCTCTAACAAAGTTCTTCTACATTGGTACCTTACTCTCACTAATTTCTACCGCAAATTGTAGTGTTCACATTGTTGAGTTCCGGTTTGAAGGGTGAGGTAAAGCAGTGAAATTACTGTGTAAACACATTTTATTTTATTTATATTTTTATTGACATTTTATCTCAAAGTTCGCTACATATTAGTAATATATTTGTGATGACTCGAGTGTCTATAATGCGGTCATGTTTATCACCAAGCGGACGGTATGCTTGTTTATAGACTTCATAAAATAAAAACGGGCAAATATTTATAAGAAGTATATTTGTGTTTGTTCTGTGTCTGGGTGTAAAATATTTATTTAAGTATTATACTAGGTCGATGTATGAGATGTTGTGTCAATATTTTTGTTCATTTCCAAGCTCATCTCAAACATAATCCCACTGTGAGATAATTCACTTAGAGGACTTTTATTGCGATATACGAATGCGCGTTGTTAACACCCAGACACGGAAAAAAATACATGAATTCTCATATAAATGCTTGTCCTGGTGTTCAAGCCAACGATCTATGACGCGAAATGTAGGAATGCTACCAAATGCATCATTCGGCCCTCCATCAATATATCCGACAAAAGTATAACTTAAACAAAACACAATAGTACCCGATTGATGCAATATGAAAAGAGGTCTTAGGAATTTAGTTCAAATAGCATAGCTTTAACATAAGTATTGAAAAAGGTTACTTAATGAGTAAGTACTAAATGTAGCCGAGGCTTTAATAGCTTAATGTATGCAATCTAAACCGCATTACAATGCAGATGGCTCGCATCTGAGAGTAATCTTGATGATTGACTGCCCCCCACTTTACATGAGTTGAAGTAATTTAGTGAGGACCTGATATATTGCTGCCATTTACTTAGGATTAAGATATTTTCTCATAAACAACTAACAATAAAGTTGAGGATTACAAAAGAGACAGTTGAATTTAATTGAAAAATAAATATTTTTTACTTGTTTTATGACATATAGAAGATAAATTTTTTCTCATAAGATGATTGATTTATAAATAAATAAATTCGGCATCTCATACATTAACCTGGTTCCCCGGTAAGTTGACTTAGACAACAGAAAAATTACAAATATAATACTTAAGTACATATATTCAACACCCAGACACAGAACAAACACAAATATCATCATATAATTATGGGTGAGGATCAAATCCACCATCTTTTGCGCAAAAACTATATATTGTAAAATATTGATAGAACACTACAATATATTGTATCGAATGTATATCGATATTTTTTTAATGGACATCCCTATTGCACATTCACTTTTTAATAAAGTCAGTTGATCAGTGTCCCAAATACGCCATACAGATTTTTTAATAATAGTACAAATTTATGGCTCAAGATATATTTTTTTTAAATTCTAACGGCTATGTCTCTACATAACAATCTTAACAGCGAGACTTAAAAAGCATTATCTTTTTTAGCGACATCTATTTATGATATAGCGAACTAATTGCTAAGAAGCTTAGAACTTCTTTATGCTAATTACACCAGGCATGTACTCAATATCACGGGAATAAGGTATCTTTGTAATTAGGTGACTAATGACCATGATTCCTGATTATGTACTCTACCTGTAACTGTACGAAATATTTCACACAACATTCCAAACATTGACTTGACACTGAGTCGAGTCACTTTAAGCTTATATGTACAGGCATCGAACTTTAAAGGAACTACAAATATAACACTATAATACATATTTAACACCAAAACTCTGAACAAACACATACATTCATTATAACCATTATTTCAGATATCTAAAGTCCACTGTTGGACATTGGCCTCCCCAAGATAGGTTTAGCTGTAGAATTTAAGCTGCGCTGTTTCAGATAGATATCAATCGCCATCTTTCGGTTTCGTTACCTAAGTCGCTTCTTACGTCTCCTTGTACCATGTGAGGTACTATTCTACTCCGCCGGTAGCTCAAGGCACATTATATATATGGGTATGGCAGAAAAAGCACGCCAGTTGAATAAATGTTCTAGACATAGTGTAAGTATAGATTAAATAATATGATTAGAGAATAGAGGTGGTTTAAAGAATAGTGTAATAAGAGAACAATGTTGTGATCAAAATATGATGTTGATTGACAATTATAGAGAAAGGAGTGTTAAGATGATTTGAACATGTTTTCTAGAGGATGGATGAAAGGACAAATATACAGACGAAATTGAATAGAAGAGTTTGTATGGCACGACCTAGGCGAACATATCTCAACCAGGTAAAAGAACTACAGGCGTGATGTATATATGTATATGTAAAGATTTATCCCTCGACCCTTAGCACAAAAGGTAGGACCACAGACGTTTGAGCCACCTGGTCCTTCAAATCCTAATTCCTATTGAAAAATATTGAAAAATACTCTATGAGCAAAACTCTGCGAGAATTTACTTATTGTACACTTAGTTTTAAGTTCTGGCTTTTGTATATATATTATCACAGTGTAACAATTATTGTTTTACCAATAAATAAATAAATAAAATAGCCAAGAATAAAAAGATAACAATGTACATTCCTACTAAGACGACGATGTCACTATTAATAGTTCAATGAACAAAAAGAAACTTAAACTATAAAACATTTTGATGCTCAAGTACCTAAACTAAGTCTAGCCTGTTCTACTCGTAATAGGCACTTATGGTCTGTAATGTGCATGTAGGTGTGAATAATTGTATGAATATGTGTATATTTGGACTACCTTACCTACTAGACTAGTCACTATACCGAGTCTATGAAGTCAAAACTAAGTTCAAGCTGCTTTCAAAACAGAATTGTGTTCAAAACACCACTGCGTTATTTAATAAGTCCAACGATGTTGAACATATAATTACAAATTAATTTAGTTTCCAAATTAGTTTGGCATTAATTTCACGTTCTACGTACTGTTTGATCAATTTGACCCCAACCAAAGGTTTGGACAGTAGCTAGAATTGAAATTAGCATTTGAATTACAATGGATAGGTCGGGCCTTGCAAACTAGTCGATCAAATGAAAATTCATGTTTAATATACCTAATTTTCAGACAGGAAGGGGCCTTTGTTGATAAACGAAAGAGACAAATAGTTACATCACAAGTTTAATATTATTATACCGCTGAGAGGTAGAATAGTACTTCCCTCTGTACCAGGTTTCGTAAGAGATACTACAACCGACAGATGGCGGCGAATCCATCCGAAACAGTGTTGCTCAAATGCAAAGAGTGGGAAAAGGTAGCAGCGTCCCCGTCACAAAATCTGCGCTCTGCGATTGCCAACACACTTGTCCAGCGCGGCAATTATGGGGAAAATTGCCCCTTTCTTGGGGAGGCCTATATCCAGCAGTGGATGATGAAACACCTTTAATTTTTTCCCTTATAGCAGGCGCGTATGCACGGTTGGAATTTCGATATTTAACTAGAAATATTCTCAGTACAACTAGTGTTTCACAAACTTTATAAAAACTATCTTAACACTCTCAATTTTAATAATTTCAAGAGATATTTTAGTTTATCTTCATTAACCGTATGATACCAGCAGAGTAGAATATGACCTCCCCTTGTATCAGGTGTCGTAAGGGGTGACTGAGGTACCGGGACATATAGTTAGCGGTATATCCATCTAGAGCACGATGCTATAGGACGAGAATAGAAAGTAGCATACAACGGCAATAATGGGAGAATTCCCCTATTTTGGGGAGTTCTTTGTCAAGCAGTGAACGTTTTATGGCTGCTGTTACGAACCAATAATGTATCATTTTTATATTAATCGTGGAATCATCATATTGAGCATAGGCATCTTATTTATTTATTTATTTATTACTCAGGAAGACCAACGGCAAAAATAAGATTAGCAACAGAAGGTAACGGCAATTCGATTAAAGGTCACAAACAGCAATAATAAAAAATAATTCATAAAATCGATCTGTTATATTTGAGCCACGTTATACCGCCATCTGTCGGTTCCGGTACTTAAGTTGACACCTGGTAGTAAAAAGTACTATTTTGCTCTGCCATTGGCAATATTTTTATTAATCAGGATTATATAAATTGATAAGCTAATTTTATGAGGCTTTTATCGGCAGCTGAGCTTGATAAAAGCATTTTTATTAAATTGCACTAAAAAGTAAGTTTATAACATTTTCAGTTGAAGTGCATAATAAACTCAGTTTTACAATCCGTTCAGTGCAGTTTTAAAAAGGCTTGCTGATCTATAATAGATTTTATCTGAGACCATCTGCGCGTTAAACTTAAATTCAGCACTTTTTAAGTTTATGTTATTCAAAAGCGTTTGAAGTCAAACTTAACATAGTCAGAAAAAAAATAATTAAAAACGATTTAGCAGCTTCATATCGAGACACGATTTTTTATACATAAAAGGATAGGTAAATAGAAAAATTATTTCGAACCAGTATGCAAGTACCGTTTTGCGTATAAATATTTTTTTTTTAATAGTGAACAATAATTGTGTAAAAATGCAAGAAGAAAATTATATTCTCGCGAGCAAAGTCGCAGGCGCGAGCTACTAACAAAAATTATAAAAGACTCTCACAGTAAAGTTGAACAAAAGAATTACTCAACACTAGACAAACGAACTGAAATGGTCCATTTCTCCATTAGTATTTTCTAATTAATTTTGCGAGTACCTACTACTCCCTTAAAACAGCGGAGGATAATGAAATGTCTTTGGCAGTCTTCTAAATTGATTCTAGGGCTTAAGGGTTTTTTTTTCAAGGGCGCAGGTTATTTGAGTTGTCTTTATGTCTAGATGTCGAGTTAAAGGTCACATATGCAGTCAATTTATTGTAATGTATATAGGAGATGAGATTACCTGTCTAGAGTCTTTATAAGCAATTCAAATAAAATCTGAACGCTATTATTCCATTATAGGTGGAGTAATTCTACTCTTATTGTAACAGTTGTTGTAAGCGGTTACAAAAGTACCCGAACTGACAGATAGCGGTATATCCACCCGAAAGGTATAGCTTAAATGTAACAGAGCAGGTATGGGCAGCATCATTCCCGTCGTGCAGCTACGGTCTGCGCTTGCCACCACACATGCCTAACGCGGCTGTTATCTATACTAATATTATAAAGCAGAATAGTTTGTTTGTTCGTTTGTTTAAACGCGCTAATCTCTGGATATACTGGTCCGATTTGAATAAATCTTTTTTTGTTGGATGGCCCATTTATAGAGGAAGGCTTTAAGCTATATAACATTATGCTGAGACTAATAGTAGCGAAGCGTCAGTGAGAAATGTTGCAAAAACGGGAAAAAGGCTACTAAGCCTCCCAAAGTCACTATTCTACGCGGACGAAGTCGCGGCCACTGCTAGTAGTCAATATTTTCTCTTTCTTGGGCAGCCTATGTCTAGATAGCGGTATATTCACCTAAACTGTATAGCTTAAATGCAGCAGGCCAGGCACCATTCCCGTCGTAACGCTAAGCTCTGTGACTGTTACCACGCATGCCCAGAGCGGCAGTTATGGGCAATATTACCTCATTCTTGGGCAACCGACATGCAATAGTGAACGCTTTGCAGCTGCTACGCTGATAATGTTTCATTTTACATTCATCCATATTTAATTTATTACCTAAAAATGTTATGAACTTCAATCAAAATATTGCGTCGCAAAGAATATAATTTACATATAATAAATGAATAAAATTCAAATGTTTTATACATTATCATCTTTTTATCTTAAAGTTGGCATCTTACAAATGTCGTCTACATAAATAAGTAAGTTAATAAGTTCACAGAACATTTTATACATTGACTTGACTACGAGATAAGTCGCTTAAGCACTTGTGTTCCAATTATCACGACAAAGGAATCACAAATTTTGTACTTAAACATATATATTAACATCATCATTATAGCAGCCGTAAAACGTCCACTGCTGTACATAGGCCTACTGAAAAAAGGGGGACTGTACCCATTATTGCCGCGCTGGGCCAGCGTTGTGACAATCGTTGAGCTTGGTTTTGCATCGAGAATGCTGCTGCTCATTCCCACCCTGATGCATCTATCGGTTTCGGTACCTCAGTCGTTTTTTACGACACTTGATACGGGAGAATTACTTTTCTATTCTGCCGGTAACTTACCGCTTTTTAAGTATATATTTAATCACCTATTTGTCCGGGATGGAACTAGAATCTATGACCCGTGGCGCACAAGACTAGAATACTACCGCAAGCGTCATCGGGCCTGTCTTTGTAGATGTTTCGACGGAAACTTTAATCTAAAAAATTTAATTAATATCTTCTTTCTACACTGCACTGTAAGCTGCGAATGGTGGATAAACCACCGTTTTTCGGTTCCGGTTCCTTAGCCATCTTATAACACTAAGTATAGGGGAAGGTACTATTCCACTCAGCCGGTACCAGCACAGTCCAGTAGAATAGTAAATGTTTTTTATATATAAATGTAAATAAAAGTATTGTATGATGAATAAAGGTTGGTCATCTAGTATATATTTACTAAAAGTAATACTCTAGATACTAGATTGATTTGATAGTGTTAGCTCACAATCAAAACAATAACTAAATTAATACAAAAACGTTAGTTAAGATATATATATAGAAACATTTATTCTTGTATTTAGATACAGTTTAAAGTATAAGTTGTCACTTGTCTGTGTATACTACACTCAAACGTTGACAAACCAAGTTCTTTGTGTAAATAAATATTGTCAATATTAACCAAGCTCTTTGAAAGTTTCTAGAACAATCAGTTGGACCAACAAAAAATGTGACAGAATAAAAATTTAGGAAAATATATAGTTACATATAAAAAAATTATACATATATAAGGTTTAGATTGAAAAATTAAAAAATATGTCAAGAGTAAACCTATTTCTAATGATTTTATAGTGTTAAAGATTACATTAATGTTAAAAGTGCCTGGCACTGAATTGCTCTAAACACAACCTTTAAACAGGTTTCTAGGCGCCGACGCCAATGGGGGTTTTATTAACACTAATTACTTGGTGTTAATAGAACCTTTAGCACCAGTTTTTTCTTGCTTACTGGTGACTCATGTAATGTACCTGCAGTAAACATAAATAGTTTAAAGACCTATCTGTTACTTGCAGACTAGGTTAAGATAGGCCTGAATTACATATATTGGATGACTCTCATTTTCTAATCTAGTCATCAGTATCATAAATGTAATTAAGCCTCTATTACTTCCTATTGTGAAAATACAATTGTTTCTATGACGGGCCCGATGGCGCAGATGGTAGTGATCCTGTCTTGTGCACCAGGGGTCGTGGGTTCGATTCCCACCCAGAGCAAATATTTATAAGATGATATTTGTGTTTGCTCTGTGTATGGGTGTAAAATATATGTATTTAAGTAGTATATTTGTGATTCCTCTGTTGTCTGGCATTCGTAACACAAGTGCTTTAAGCGACTTACCATGGAGTCAGGTCAATGTATGAGATGTTGTGGTAATTTATTTATTTATTATTTATTTATTATTTTTATGAACAATATGGTATATTTTAATTTGAATATACTTTATAGCTGCGAGGTACCGGCGTGATTGCCGGGAGATACCGGCAGAATAGAATAGTACCTCCCACCGCACCAGGTTTCGTAAGAGGCGATTAAATTACTAGAACCGACAGATGGCGGTATATCTATCCGTAACAGTGCAGCACAAACGCACAGGGCGGGGATGGGCAGTGGTATCCCAGTCGCGATAGCTGCTCTCTGCGATTGCCAAAACGCTTGCCTATCGTGGCGTGTTCAGTAGTGGACTTCCAATGGCTAGTATCATGATGATGATACTAAAGTTAAGTATGTTTCCTTGTTCGTTTAAAACTGATAAATATGCAACAGTTCATATACCTGAAGGATATTTTATTAAACATATCACAGGAGTCAATCTGCTCAATTTTGACTTTGAACTGTCAGTTTGGCTTTAACTAATGATTTAATTTATTATTATTGATACTTATTGTATTGCAGCTAAAAAAAACATTTTGCAGCGCTGGGTAATCGTGGTGACAATAGCAGTACGTATCTTCGCGACGGGAATACTGCTGCTCATCCCCAGCCTATTCGAGCAACACTATTCCAGGTGGAAATATGATAATCTGCCAGATCCGGTACCTCAGGTAACTCTAAAGACACCTAGGATAGGTAAAATATATTCAGCCAGTACACTACGGCCTGTATGCTCTTGTTTATGTCTATAAAAAAAAATTATAGCGTGAAGGATCTGTATCGATTCACCCCGCCTATTTTAATTATCAATGTACGCAAATAAAACAAAATGGCGCTCGCTTAACATAAACACTTTTGTGCTGCTCAATTAAACCGCTTTAGTATCTTTAAAGGCATCAAATAAATTGAATTCACATGCTCACAAAGGTACGGAACAAAAAATTCAAAGGTAAAAACTTCTAAATCGCGTGCGATATTACCCAAAAATCAGCGATTATCCATCCAGGACGAGGGAAAGGTGAGAGTCCTGGTATTAGGGCCTTGAAAACTGCGGCATACGTGACTGTGATCTTTGTAGGCTTTTTCGCTAATTCCGCGAAAAAGGAATGCCGCCTGCGAAGCTACGAAGATTTCAGTTCTTCTTGTTTAGAACATAGGACACAAGATTATTTCTTTTTTACCGTTTTTTACTGCAGTATTATAAGGAGAACACTAATGTCGTACCTTAAATAGTTCTGTTTTGTATAGTATCTTGAGTTAGCCATGCTTACTTAAATTTCTGTGGAATTGACGTTGTGTGTCAGATCTTCCCATTTCCTCGAATATGGTTCAGTAGAAAGATGGCTGGAAGACTGGTAGATGCGTTTGTAGAATCTGGTCTGCTGAAGTTGGCTATTATTTATTTATTCCTTGACACGTTCTTTTCCCGGAATGAGCTCTTAAACTACTGCACTGATTTCAATTTTTTTTCTGTGTGGTGTTTGATCCTACTTTAGGGATATGATAGTTTATTTTTGTTAATAATTTGTTTATTATATGAAAAATAGTTATTATCTGTGAGTTCTCTAAGATTGTAATGTATACCTATGTCACAGCAACGCGCGGCCGGGTCTTTTAGATACATAGTCATTTTTATCTTTCTTTTCAAAAACTCCATTTTGTATTTCAAGATTATATAAAAACCCTGTAACTGTTGAGTTTTCAAACAAATGTATTGTAAGCATTACCGATGACTTAAAGTAACCGAACTGGACCAAGGTGATACGGGGTCTTCATCACCGTTAATTTTTCTATCAGTCACTTTTCTGGTGGATCGCGGTCGATAAGAATTAGCCTACGGTAGTAAGTAAGTCCCACCCAGTGATGGTAGTCTAGTCTTAAGATAAGCTTGCTTCAATATTTGATACATAACTTTGTTTGCAAAAATCATAATATAAATATTTTTCCTAGGTAGGTATCGAACCCACGTCCTTTCGCGTACCGTCCTCACCATCTGCACCATCGGGCCCGTCAAATAATAACGAAGTACAAACAAAAACGCTGCGATAATACAAGAGTTAATAAAGGCCTTATTCGCTAACCTAGTGGCCCCAGCCCACATTAATGTTTGGCACGGTGATCGCATACGAATGTAAAGCAAAAACACAGGATAAGGAATATTATATTTCTTTACGACTTCGCGTCGCGTTAACCTGTCGTTTTTATGGGTCTGTTAATGCTATCCCAAATGGATGCACAGACTTCTAAATTACAGGCCACCGACCGCGTCTTCGAATTTGTGGTTCTATTTTCAAATATATTTATAAAATATAACCTATTTGTTATTATAATGTATGTATGAGTTATGTTATTGTGTAGTTACATTAAAACTTTATTATTCAAAGTATTTAAAAACATTATCATCTGTTAGACATAACATGAAATACGAAAACAATCATCAAGTCGTTATCGATTATTGCGCTCCTTAATATTCATTTATATATAGATTACAGGCTGTGGTGGCGTATTTGAGCGGAAAGTACACAAACTACAATGAGGAACCTAGTCACTTTCCTCGTGTCCTCGAAACTACTTTTGATATATAAATTATTTCAAACAATATCATTTACTATCTGACTCCAAGATGAATTGCCTCAAGCACTTGTGTGTAAATTAAAGTACACAACAAAGGATTTTCGAACACACATTTGACATTATACTTAAGGTAGACCTCATACAAAGGTCTCCGATATTGGTACCTACCTCACTCCCACATAAATCTACCACCAAATAGCAGTGTCTTCTGTCTGGTTGAAGGGTGAGAGAAGCAATGAAATTACTGAGTAACGTGACGTAATATCTTAAATACGCAAGGTTGGTAATCCGTTAGTGATATCCTTGTGATATTACGAGCGTACGAGGCTGCAAGCACGCTTGCTATCACGCGGACTGCATGCTTGTTTGTCGACCTGGTGTAATAAAGAAAAACTTTGTCTGTCTACTCTGTCTAGATTGAACCCACGGTCACAAGATAGGAACATTCATATAGGTTATAGGCTAATCTAGTTGCTTTACTAGTGTTACCATGTTGTCCATCGAAATAATTTACAATGACTTGTAATTTCTAACTTCTTAACTTCTTTCGTGATAAAAAAGGACAATGAACTTTTGCTATAATTAGCCCCATATTAGTCATATTCAGTTCATTTCATAATAAAAGAAATTAATTTGAGCACTTTCGAAATTAAATAAAATGTTATTCACCATTTCACTTGTGTTCATTTATTTTGTAATTAAAAATATTGGATTTCATTGTTATATGAATGTAATATAATGTGGCTCAAAAGTTTAATTAATTGCTACCAAATATTTTGTATGTTAAAGGATTTTTTTTGTATTACACCAGATTGACATATATCGTACAGACCGCGTACGGAAGGCATTACTGCAGCTTTTTGACAATTGTAATATCACAAAGATGTCACTTGCATGTTGCCTACTTTGTGATTTTAAGATTATATATAGAAAATATATAGATTATACATAGATATATAAGATTATTACGTCACATTACCGAGTAATTCTCTTCCTCTCTCACCCTTCAGACCGGAACAGCAATGCAACTCAACAGCTTAATTTACCTAGAAATAGCTTTACTACTCGTGAATTCATCATGTCCTTTCATAAGGTTAAAACTATCCACATTCAAAACTCTATCAGGATTAACCCAATTTATCATGCTTAAGTATTGGTTACTTAACGTAACGGCCGAATAAGCGTAACAAAGACACTATTGATATTTATTCTATAAGTCGTAGCGTGTATATAACTTATAGTCTTTCCTGATTGATTGGTGCAGATAGTAGTGATCCTAGCTCGCACGCGAAAGGATGTTGGTTCGATTAATATTTATAATTCATATTTGTATTTTTCCTGTGTCTGGGTGTTAAATATATATATTCAAGTATGTGATTGCTCTGTTGCCTTATGTCTGTAATAATTTACATTGTAATTACAAATCGGACTAGTAGATTCCAAATATACGCGATCAAACAAATAATAAAAAAAAACATAAAAAGAAATCCAACTATAAATTGAGATATAAACTATACTATCTCTATATTAGCCGTGAGGTACCGGCAGAGGAGAATAGTACCTCTCTTTGTACCAGGTGTCGTAAGAGGCGATAAGAATACTAGAACCGATAGACGGCGGTATATCCATCTGAAGCTGTGTAGCTCAAATGCACTGGTGGGGATGGGCAGCAGCATCCCCGTCGTGAAAGCAGCACTCTGCAATTGCCAACACGCTTGCCCAGCGTGGCTAATATGGTCAAAATTCCCTCTCTCTTTGGGACACTTCCATGACTGATATAATGATGGTGATATTGTCTTTCAAGTTTGTACTTATTATACACTCGCTAAACATTATTGAACTCGATTTTGTTGAGTCGCATTCCAACACAATGTGACACGTAATAATTTAAACGTAAAGATGTGGGTAGCAAACATTTTTTTATTTTTTTCAAAATTTAATTTCTACAAATTATTTGAAAGACGTCGAGCAAAATAAAGTGGTGTAGACTCGTCTCTAACCTTCACTTTATTTTAAGACTCTCCTCAAAAACATCCTTTAACAAAGCGTCTTATAAAGAAAACCTTATTTTTCAGGCGAGTGCAGTTTGTCTCAAAAGACGAGGGAGACATTTCGTTTGCTATTTATTAGATTAAGCCTTAGGAGCATTATATTGAAGGGTCTAGAATCTTGAAAAATAAACTAGACGTAAAATCTTGGTTACAACCAACCAATTCAAAATGATCTTTATTTTCAAAGCAATGTGTTGCAATGTAGTTCAGTACTTACCCAGGACAAACATTTCTTCATCATCATTATATATCAGCAACGGAAAGTCTACTGTCAGACATAGGCCTTACTAAGGCAAAAGGATTTTTAGGAAGAAAGAGTTAGGTATTCGCAAAACGCAGCTTCGCAACGGGGATGCTGCTGCCGATCCGCATCCTGTGTTATTTCAGCTGCGCTGTTTCAAATGGACATACCACCATCTGTCGGTTCCGGTATCTTAGTCGCCTCTTACGACACCTGGTACAGAAAGAGGTACCATCAATTAAAAGCAAAAAATTAGATGTTGTCTGAATTTACTTCCTTTTTTTATTCTTCAAACAGGGGACTGGCTCCAAAATAAAGTATTACTTAGGAACCAAGTGTCGTAAAAGGCGGTATTTTCACCAGAAACTTAAATGCAACAGTGTGGAGATGGACAGTAGCATTCTTGTCGTAAAGCTATGCTCTGCGATTGTGACCACGCCTGCGCAACGTGCCAATATATTTCTATTAAAGAACGTGATGATTTTCGGCTGCTATAATGATAATGATAACGGGCAAATGTCCCTCATAATGATAGACGTTGGATTAAGTTAGACAATATCATGTTGAGTCAAAGTTATAGATGCAGAGATAACTAAACTTTCAAACTTAATAATCATCTTGAAGACAGTTTTTGCTTGAGATTTTTTAAATACTTTATATATAAAAATTTCATGCCACGGTGTTTGTTCGGGATAAACTTTAAACTACTGAACCGATTTTAATCAATTTTTGCATTAGATTCCGATTTTAATCATTTACAGTTTACAGTTCATCTTGGGTGATAGGATAGTATACATTCCTAACTCAAATTACAGCCAAAATATTTTATTAATTATAAACATATTAGTGCGATCCTATGATTTTCATTAGATCGTCTATCCACCGTGGTTGTGGCAGGTGGTTTGCGTTCCGGAACCTTACGACTTCATCATACATTGGTACTGCGTGCTAAGTGCCCTGCCCACTGCCATTTCAAGTTGCTAACCCATTGCGCTATGTTGGTAACTTTGGTTCTTAAGGATCTCCTCATTTCTGATTCGTTTGCCTAAAGAACTCCAAGCATTTAACTCATAAGGTTGATAGTTAAAGACCACGTTTCGATGCCATAAGTCATACTGATACCTACTATGATCGGTCCTATTGGAAATCACTTGGAGAGGCCTGTATCCAGCAGTGAACGTCTTCCAGCTGATATTATCATGATGATAATGATGAAACATACAATTATAGTTAAGACAGGACAACCTCTGTTGGGTTAGCTAGTTTTATATAATTGTCAATTGGCCATGTAAACGATCTAAGCAGGCCTTATTTTACAATGCTGCAGCGCAAGAATAAAAATAATAATTCATAGAAAACGAATAGGTAAAGAAATTTTCAATTACCTTGGATCTAGGCTTACTAATATTTGCTCGGGAATTGCAAATTTATATTAAATGGCCCTTTTTTAATGACTTAATTTAAAATATTTTTAAGCATGTCTGAAAGATGGTTATTTGGAAACAAATAAGTTTTAAAAACTGTATTTGTTCAACAATGTGACCTTCGTGATAAAATATTTTATTAAAATACTAATATAGGGATGTGTAATTTTTTTGATGTTAAAAAGATATTTTGGTAAAAAATAACAATTATAACTTCATGATCATAAATTTCGTGTCTTTATATTAGATTCTTATCACAATATCAGCTATGGGATGTCCACTGCTGGACATATGGCTCCCACAGAATCTTTATCAATGTCATGCATCTTGCATCAATCTGGATCTTGTGGTTTTACCGGCATGTTTTGATAATTTGCTTAATAACTTATACCTGACTCCGAGATAAATCACTTGTGGTACGGATTACATTCATAATACGGATAGACGATAGGATCACTAAAATTTGCGCTATCGGGCCCGAATTTTGTCTGTAATTGCGCTTGGTAAGCGTGTTGGCATCGCACATAGCACAGCTATCACAATGGGGATACCGATCCCCACCCTGTGGGGTTACTTAGGACGCTACACTTAGGACGAATATACCGCCATCTGTCGGTTCTGGTAACCCAATTACCTCTTACAACACCTATTACAAGTGAAATAACGTCGTCGGATCAAGTTAGACAATATTTTCTGTAGCTAATATCAATATAAACAGATGAATCAGTTAAAATTATGCTGAGCCAAATTTATAGATGATGAGACAACTAAATTTCCAAAATATTGAGAACATTGCATCAGAAGATAAAATTACTAGAGTAAGTATATATTTCCGTCCTAATAGCGTATTGTGGTAACATCTGACGTACAAACTAGGCAATGTAAGTTTTGGTCAGGTGATTAGGAAAGTTCTGATTGGAGCAGCGCAGTGACTGGACCGCCCAGTAACTAGCATGGTTAATTTATATTCGAGATTGGTTAGTAAATTCAATACACGCTATTTTGCTAGAATAATGTCGAAACTGAAATATAATAAATTATTCAGAAATAGAATCCAAACGTCAATGTTGATATTTCAAATTTGGTTATTGTAGAGATGTATCGAGTGTTTTTGCAAAGAATACATTAATATACTATAATTTATAAAATCTGTTATAGATTTTATAATTTATTTACTATACTGGATCTATAAAAAACCCTCATATCTATATAACTATTTTTTTCTGTTTCGTGTAATGCTTAACTGGGATATAATGCCAACTGGCATAAAGTCCGCCATTAGTACATTTTGTAATATTTTGTGCAATAAAATTCAATAAATAAATAACTTTCAAAGACAAGCTGAATAAAGAGAATACATTTATACATTTAAAATGCTCACATGCGTTTTTTTTTATGAGCCAGGCCTGGCCTTTGCTTCCGTATTTCCTATATTCCACATGGGGATACCAATTATTATCTATCTACTATGAACCGGGCCCGAAACAAGACTATCACTTAAATGCGCCTTCAAGGCAGGAACCTCAGGTTGAGAGGCCGTCGCTTGGGAGGACTACATTGTTTGTTTTTCCCTTCAAATTATGTATATCAAAATAATTAATGATGGAATACTAATTGAAGGCATAATTAAACGGTGTAAAGTATTGTTGGTTTTTTTTTTGAGTTCCAAGAAATCTTTTTTTGTACGAATGGATCGCGTATTCAAAAACGACGCTTGCGTACATCGTGACGTACCAAACGAAAGCTATGTACATGTAAGGATAGTTTGTCTGGAGGATTTCGTTTTATTCTACTTGACTGGCAATTACTGTACAATTGTCTAAGTAGTTGCTAAATAGTTTCTAAAATTATTTTCCTTCAAATTTAATAACTATATGGAAGTCATAAATCCACACGATAAATTGAAGTGTCTCAAGAGGCGACAAAGATTCTAGTACTGACAGATGGCGTTAAATCTACCCGAAAAAGCGTAACTCAAATGCATAGGCGTTAATGGCAATTATAAGGAGAAATTATCCGTGTCTTGGGGTGGCATGTGTCCAATAGTGAACTTCTAGTGGCTGTATAAATTATTCTTGACTACACCTATAATAAACTAATCGCAGGATTGCTGGGCAGACTTCTTCCCAACCTAGTCAGTCCCCAGCACAACCTGCATTTGAAAGCATTTGAAATACGCCAGTAAGGTTGTAAATCCTCCTCTTCTCCAGGCTCTCGCCTATTAAAATATTACGGACTATGGACGGCTATAGGCAATTACTTAAATCTGTTTCATGAAAATTGGTATTTTCCGTTTGATTAAAGCAACAATTTAATAAAAGCTGAATAAATTAAATAGGTCAAGCAATATCATTGAAATTGTGTCAATGTTGACGGCATTAGAATATTTCTGTCTCATATTTCTAGGGAGATTTCTATTCAATCATTAACATATACTAATATTCATATGTTGAAGGCAGCATCGCACCAAATCGTTAGAAAATTTTAAAATATGGCCATTATCTTGATGGCCCATTCGACAATGGTAGCGTCTAAAGACAGGAGCCGGGGGTTCGATCCCCAACCGGGAACATAAACATTTGTGTTCAGTTTGGGCC